>ATSW01081807.1:0-12597 GCA_000444245.1 Botryllus schlosseri
ACCATAGGCCGTCATTGGTGGGACTGCCCCTACCCACAATGACGACGGCTTCAAAAAACTCAAAATCAACCCCACCTGAAAATAATAACTCCCTTCGGTCAAAAAAAAAAACGGAATCTACTCGCATACCACCTGGGAACCACTGGTATACGCTGAGAAGTGCTAAAAAGTAGAATCATACCAGCATGTTCTGGCGTCAGCTCTGTTCCCGCTTTGGCATCTGGTCCAGTTTTGTTCGAGCCTTTGTTCAAGTATATCCACGCCGAGTCGTTCTACACAAAGGCACAAGAGCGGCTAAACGAATCTAGTTTGCACTATTCGACTGCATATCAGATACTCAACTAATTATATTCTGGCGACGTCGTTGAACGTTCCAGAGCCATAATTCAGTTATCACCTTTTAGGCCAGGGTATGTTGATGTGTCACACTATCAAAATTGTTGTAACCACCCTATTCAAACTCATTCAAAACGGTGCCAATCCATGAACTACAGGATCAATATACGAGAATTAACTATTCTAATACAAGCCTCGGGCTTGATATCTAAACACTCACTTTCTGCGGCGTTATTTGCAAACCGGCCGCGACTCCGTTATGAAACAAGGGCCAGCTCTTCATGTCGGCGGGAATTTCCAGCGAGCCGCCTTCCAGCGTCACAGTCGTGTTTCTAGTGAGAGCGCGGTCAGTTAGTCTAAAATCGCGTCTGGCCGACAAATGATTTGTAAGCTCACTCGGGCAGATATCTCCCGGTTAGGTTCATCTTCGGCATCTGAAATGGCTGCGTCGGATTCGGTGTTTCAGTCCTGTCGAGAAACAACGCGATTTGCGCATTCTAAGTGCACATGTGACCGACAATTTACAGCGCGAACTCTGACAGAGGTTTGCATACAGGCAAATACAAATGGCTATCGGCCAGACTGGAGCATATAAATGCTTATTTCAAATTTCAGAGCCCGGATCGATCATATCATGAAAGCAAATCTTGTTTTAGTTGGATACGTACCGCAAATAAACCATTCCTCGTCCGACGGCGAGTGCCATGGTGCGATTACAGATTTCCAGCAGTCGACTTTTTGCCTGTTCCGCAAAGTCTTGGTCGCTGTAAAACCAAGTGGGATTATAAGTTAGCGTTGACCTCTAAAGCTTACCCTTTCACCAGTGCCTTTCAGCACCTTTTTAACGAGATGGAGGCCATGCTTTACTGTTGACTTATCCTACACCACAGCACAATGCTGCAATGCTGTACTAAACTACTTAAAAGTAATGCACAACTCATTCAAGTCCAGTAAAATGCTGTAGGTAAGAAGATGAAATTTGTCAGTAGTTTAGCAAAATTTCATATACCGGTAGCAAACAAAATCAATTTGGTGGTTTCCACAGGACTTAGCTTAGCAGAAACTTGCCACGCAAGACAGAACAGGTGCAATATCAACAGACAGCAACAAATTTCTCATTAAACAACTCTTTCAAGTCTTTGTTTTTTTCCGGTCCGCAAGATGAAAAGGTTGACCGAGTGTGCCTCAACTTCAGAGACATCACATTGGGGAATCGGTATCAGAAACACATAAACATTATGAAATTGACAGAACATGAACCCATCAGGTCGTTTGATAAGAATCCCCTACAAGCTAACCCTGCAACCTTAGACTTTAAAGTCCGAGTTACACAAATTTCTATTGTAAACGAGCATACCCGGCAGCCACTTGTCGAACCAAGTCCACTTTGACGGGACGGTCGGCTTGCAGAAGTCTCCACACTTCGTACATGCGATGGTCTTTTGGAAAGAGAAGTCTAAATTAAGGAAGCGAATTTAGATTAGAGCTCCGGCAGTCAATTTTTGGAGTCCCCCGGCCACTGGAACTGAGTATAGCGCCATGATATGTCGATGTGTCCTGGTAATATTCAAGAAATCAAAGATTGACTTTCCACAATTTTCTCACCCCTCTTCCTAACAATTGGTGGTCGATGGTGGCCACGATATACTTCAGAAGCAAAGGCTATGCAAAATGGTCCTAGTACGTGATGAACTGAATATATTACTGAATACATTTCGTGTTATATATCGATATCTCTTGCAATTTCAAATTGAGTCACCGACGATTGACTGCTAAATCTATGTGACCCCACAACCAAATCTATTTTCAGTACTATTTGAGTACACTATACATCTCTCACCTTCTATTTCTGCCTGAAGTAATTTTGGCTTATCTTGGAAATCTCTGCATCTGCTTGTAACTAAGTAAAAATTTCGGTTATTACTTCTACCTTGAGTAGCAATGCCGACTACTTTGAGTCTTGGACCATCTATGATCCTAATAAAGTTCACGCTTCCCTAGGCGCCTTTAACATCAGGATAACTTTTTCCTACCTCGAACTAGATCCCAATACACTGAATTGACAACAACCCCTACCTAGTCACGTTGTCATCCACAGACTTCTGAAGGCTTTTCTTCGATTTTCCATTCGGTCCGCTTTCCTCGTCCGAGTCTAACTCAAGCACGGCCGATAAAAGCACTCGGTCTTCATGATCCTCAAGAGTGGAGATAGCGGATGAATCTGCCGGCTGCCAGGCCGACCTGTTGGGATCGGTGGCGGAAGACAGTGGGGCGTTCTTCCATTGCGCCATGTCTTCAGAGTTTTGCCGGAGAAGATCAACGCGGCCTGCGGATACGATCGCAAAACAGGATGATTATCCACGCAAAATTTTTTTCCGCAACGCATCTTAACCACCTAGGAGATTTAACAAAAATTATGAAATCGGCAAAAAGTTCACGACCCGATACTTGAGCCCTACACTACAGATTTGTTAGCAAGATGAACTTATGAGTAGAACCAGACCAGTATCATAATGTTGCCGATAAAGCAGTATTTTAAGCCAATAATAAAATGGGACATATTTCTGACATTTGAAATCAAATTCAATTTGAAAAATATATCCCATGTCAACTCCACTTGTTCACCATATTACTACTACAAAGTGTTAAAAAACTAATATTTTTAATCGCAAAGTGGACTTGCCGTGAGCAACTAACAATCAATACAAAGTAAAGAGGTATCAATATTTGTGGAATCAACGTTTGTGGAAATCCGCAGTTGATATCTGTCTATTGATCCATATATGTCAGTCGGTGACAACACAATATTCTTTATTTTGTGATTCGCACATATCCCTCGAGTATATAAGGCTGCAAAAAGGCTGTCATTTTATAAAATTACAATATGAGCCTGCCCCGACATTTATTGACACCCACCGATAAGTTTCAACGCCTTGTCCGGCAAAGTCAGATACGGCAGTTCCTTGCACTTGTGCAGGGCGACGAGGACAGGCAAAGCCACTCCGTGCGGCAAAGTGGAGAGATCCTCTTCGGTGATGCCGGCTTGAACCATGTACTTCAACGCCTCCTGCGCGCAATCCAAGTCGCCGACGGCGTCTTCCATCTTTTCGTTTTGATCGTCTATCTCGATACTCTTTTCTTTCCTTCAAACAATTCAGAAACGTTACCAAAACGGGCTTCAGCAGGACGGAGAGCAAAATTGAAGACATTATTCAAGTCCACACTAGCTTTGGCTGTTACAGCGTTGCTAAAATTGTATTTGAGTTATCGTTTCCGCCATTTCTCTTTTCGCAAATCGAGATGAAATTAAAGGCATTTATAGAATCTTATCGTAGAACTTGATAGACAGATGCAATATTCATATTCTTGCGGAAGAAGTGCAGTCGTAGCAGTGTCAGACACGTTGACACTATACTGTGGATTACATGAAATTATAAATACTTGCTCGCACTAATTCTATACTCATATTGACATCGTTTTACAAGCACATTGAGACGCGTCAAAACCTACTTGAACGTCGAAGATTTAACGAAAGGTCCAAGAGCCACAGTGACCGCGCTTCTTTTGTTCTTTACGAAAAGACAGTCGTAGATCTGAAGGCAACAACATAATCACTAAACATATTATGTTTTCGACGATTTCATAACGGAGATAGAACAAAATCATATGGGATAGAGGCGAAATAGTCGCTTACTTCCACAAGGCTCAAATTTATATTGTTCTTCAGTTCTGTTAGCCCTGTGTGTGTCATGAGCTGGCTGTTATCAAGTGGATGGATCAAGTTTCCCATATAAATCGTCAAGCATCAAAGATTCTTTATAAAATGCCATCGGCAAATTCTACATTGCTAGTTACTACACCAGAAAATTTACATCACAATATGCCCCTGTCCGCCCTAGTTAAAACCAGTAGGCAAATGATCATTGGCAAAAAGGCCGTCTCTATCACAACTGTGGTCCCGCAACAATGCAATGCATAGGTAACTCCCACAGAACCTATCGACTGTCTTTCAAACCACTTTCAACTTTCCAGTAAAACTACGCTGTTATTGCACGTAAAAAGTTGACCAAAACCCACAGATAGAATCTGTTCGATTCTCGGCGTCACGTCCGGTATCACAGGAAAGGGCGTCGAACATTTTCCAGATTCAACGATCGAAAACAGATGCCGAAATACGTTCGGTTCCATTTCCGGCCCAAAGCAATACGGCAAGCGGTACATTTGTGGATCAACATCTAAAACAAGAAAGCAAGTTACGTTCTTCCATTCATTTTCTGCAGTCGCATTTTGTACTTCAGACATTATAATTCCATGGGACAGAGTAGGCTTTGATAACTATCAGTGATGGTCAAAGTTTTTACTCGATCACACGCAGAAGAAGGGATTTACAAGACATGCCCAAACTGCTTCAGGTGGGAGTAGAAATTAAATATTTTCCAAATATAGCAGGACCCATGTATAATACGCACCCTTAAAATGGCGTGCAAAATCTGGGAAAAAGCCTGTACCCATGTATAGTACGCACCCTACATTCGCAGTACATGATTAGTCATGTTTCAGTATTCGATGTCATTGTTTTTGTCCTTCAATTTGAGACCGCATCATTTTTAGAGTGCAGTGCCCTATGGCCACACTGCCCCTAGTAATTTTCAACTTGAGTTGCTAGACATGTAGTCAGATATCAGGCTCAAGCAATTATTTGAAAGTGAAGACTTACTTGAATTTTGGAGTCAAGTTCCATAGGGAAAGTATCCCAACTTGATGACCATCCTCTGTTGTGATCAACTTATGTATGTGAAGCACTTTTTAGCAAAATATTCAGCAAAATAGTCAAAGTCAAAAATCAATATCGTAATCGATTGACCGATGACCACCTTAAGCAGCTACTGCAAACTGCATTCTCTACAATTACGCCTCGCTCTGACACATATCTTGAAGCTCAAAGCCAATGCCAAGTTGGGCACCGCTGGTTCTGACAGTCAATTTTGGGAATCCCCTAGCCACTGGAACTGAGCAGAACGCCAAGATATGTCGATGTGTACTGGTAGTATTCAAGAAATCAAAGATTGACTTTCTGCAATTTTCTCCTCTCTCTTCCTAACAACTGGAGATAACCTCAAAATACCAAGAGAAGTTTAGATGTGCATCCTTACCATAGGTGGCCACGATATACTTCAGAAGCGAAGGCAATGCAAAATAGCCCTAGTACGTTATGAACTGAATATATTTTGGAAAAGCGAATCTATTTGCATTGTCATTATCCATTTCGTGTTGTACCATGCATAATACGCACCCTCGATTTTAGGATAAAGAATCTGGAAAATTTTGCACATTATATATGGAAAATTACGGTAGCTACAAAACACAGATTTGGTCGAAACGTCGCTACTTTTAAAATTGCACACTGCATCTTTGCCACGGATGCAGAACGACTAATGACCAACAATTTTTGAAAACATATTCAGTTACCTGCATACAGCGGCTATTTCGCCCAGGCAGGTGATAGAAACATATCTCTTTTCTACAAAACCTCAAGCCTAAAGAGTAGTCAGTTTGCCTAAATGTCTGTCAAGTAGAAGTGAAAGTAGTCAAAACCTACTTGAGTACCCACAAAAAGTAGAAGTACTTTGCAACTGACCACCTCTTGACTACAGATACGAAAAAGACACTTGAACTTTAGGCAAAAATGCATTTCCAAAATCTGAACACCCATCCAACTACAAAATATAATTTGTACAAATACCTTTCTTTTCGGCGCAAGCGGACCGGATCAAGTCAGGATGGTCCATCGCGTAGCTTCTGGAAAACTTAACCAGACCCATGTCGTTGGCGAGTTGCTGTAAGAACTTTGCCATTTTCACAGTGTTGTCCCAAGTCATGGTGTTCAGCTTTTGTTCCTAAAATAAAGCGACGTCAGATCCAACGGAGTCCAGACGATGTATTACAGCCGGAAACCTCATAGACGAGATGGAGGGCGCAAAAGACGGGCGTGATGGGATGGATCGCGGAACCGATACGGTCGGTCGATCTCTCCAAACTGGACCTTCGCAGTGACTTGTTCTGAACACAGAGACATTTCGACAGGAATCAGTAACTGCTGATTTGAAAATCTGAGCCGAGCAAAAATCAAGTACATTAAAACGCTGTAAGAGTGTGGATAACGAAGAAAGTTCGAAAACGTAGCCTACCCTTTATCCGACTGTAAAGAAGATAATGCCATTTCTACACCCATAATATTAATTTGGACAGTTTTCGATCATGCCTATTTCATTGCACTATGTGACAATACTGCAGGTTGATCGGGACTTCACAATATTGATCATTCCACTTAATGTGTGTAGGTTTCTGGTACATTTTAGACAAGGCTTGTCAAGCTCAAATTTGCTCGCGGGCCGCGGTCGCAGCATCAATAATATAGGTTCAACGTCTTACCGATTAGGCTAGTAGGCCTTGTTTGACGAGTCTGGGCAGAATGAAATTCCACATCCATTTTGAAAATGCGATTTACTGTGTAGCAATTCATGCCAGGCACGAATGAAATCGCATCTTTGAATATTTGAATGAAATTGAATATGCACTTGATTTCGGGCCGAGTGTTTGAGATCACTGTTTCAGACGCTGCGAAACCGCTGTCGTGGTTTCAAACTCCCACGTTGGGAAGATGGTGTCAAAACTATAATTCTCGCTAATAACATAACTCCAAGTCGAAAGGGGTGTATAATTTCAGTGAGAAATTCATCTTTTACTATTCGACTCGAATCGTTACAATCAATACTCGTCAGAAAACCTACGGTCAATTCAAATTCAGGCTCGTCTTTCGACTTTGGACACGAGTAATGGTCGTTAGGATCAGTCGACCAACCGAGTTGAGACAGTAAATTGGTGGTTTTCTCATGATACTCGCTCTCGAGCACGTACTCCCAGTCCTGAAAAAATGCGGATCACGTTAATGAAAGCAGTGCAAAATACTGACAATTCATTTCGACACACACCGAGTCGCTACCTTGAACCGCTTGCTTCGATTTTTTTGCTGCTATCAATGGCGACGCTGAGATATCGGCGTCCATCTGTAAGGAAGAAACGGATCAGGATATTGTATTCTAAAATCGTACTAGATCCTTTGCCGAATCCCAAATCGCAAAAACAAAAATCTACACATCATGCATCCGATACATTACCGTAATAGAGAACGTTACCGCACAAAACGAACTGAGCATCAACGGGTGGTGAAACCAAAACCATCAATACAATACAATGCACATGATTTTCACACACAAAAGAAACTGTATGTGCCCAGTGTGCGTCTGATACTGGCCCAGCAAACACCTCGGCTTCATGTGAACCCCAGTTTAAGAACCACTGCTCTAGTGTAAGGCCATTGGTGGTGATCTCGACAACGGCAAAAGTAATTCCGAGTTTCCTACCTGATAAGAGTCACCTGTGTGGCGACCGTCGACGGCCACATATCCGATAACGTCCCTCAAACAATTTTCGAAAATGGCCCATTCCGATTTGTAACTGCAGGAGTAAATTTACAAACATGAAACCGGACGTCGTCGACCCAGTAGCTTTTTCCGTTACCTAGCCATCGATCCAGGGCAGTGTCGCATGGTGTACCATTTCTTGGTCATCTGCAGGTAGACGTCGTTCGGAAGGACTTTGTAGAGTGTGCGAATGCAAGTCTGAACTGGAAACGGAAAATGATAACAAGGGTTGGATTCAAAGGAGAACACAATGTGCTAAAGTTTTAGGTAGATGGACCGAAACAGAAAACTACAAAAATATTTTCCAAGCCATCAGGGAGCTGAACATGGGATGAAAGAAGTATCTTTAATGAAAAAAAGCACGCTACCTTTCAAATTGTATATATAAGTAAATACTTCATACGAAAAATGAACGAAACCATTTTCACTCGTTGTTCATACTGCAGGTGCCTGGATAAATACATTCCCCGTACAACCCTAAGTAAATCAATGATGCTTCACTTACTATACCGTACATAATATTACCATTTATTTACTCGATAGTCATTACTCAAATGTAGCTTGAACCGTCGTATATTTGTGTTTCGATCCAGATTTTAATATCTATATTCAACACAAATACGTTGAAGTACTCATTGTATCATGTTATAATCACTATTCCTTCTCATATGCTCAAAGAACACAACACAGATTCAATTACACTTAATTGAGGCAGATAACTTGCAGATCATTAGATCATTACGCTGCATCTTTCTCCCGCAATTACTCTAACTACATATTATAATCATATATCCCCACTAATATTAATTTTATATCACAATTATTTCGTGAACCGCATTTCATGTACCACATCCAACAATGTTTTTTTACATTCCATGTAAACGGATGATGGATAAATTCTCTCTCTCAAATAGATGCATTGTGATCCCCGTCGAAGGACCGATTCTCCGATACACTCTACATTTCGCTTCTCATTCACCCACCCAGGCTTGTAGTG
Source organism: Botryllus schlosseri (assembly GCA_000444245.1). Taxonomy (NCBI): domain Eukaryota; kingdom Metazoa; phylum Chordata; class Ascidiacea; order Stolidobranchia; family Styelidae; genus Botryllus; species Botryllus schlosseri. The sequence continues at coordinate 8,818 of ATSW01081807.1, forward strand.
CAAAACTGCGGCACTTCCATTTTGTGGTAGGAACCGTTCGAAACTTGCAAAACGATGTAAGACCCGACGACGTGCGGGATGCCGGTTAGCGCGGTCGAGACGTTACCCGTGTTGCCGAACGAAAACTCGTCGATAGCGCGCAAGCTCAAATCAGTCTCGCCCGACATTAGTAATTCAGGAACCGGAGACAGCATGCCGACCTGAAAAAGTGCCGAGCAGTTTTTAGGCAAAACTAGTGTGGGAATAGTTAATTTTTTAACATCTTCGAATATCTCTTCTACTTGGGACTGGAGTAGCAATTTATGAAATTGCTTTTACTTCTATTTGAATACCAACTTATTTTCAGACCTACAAAATATCCCGATTTGTTTTTTCGTCGTCACCTTGAAATACACTGTAATTAGATGGAGACCGCTCCCAACTCAGACATATTATGACCACATCTTTTAAAATTAAACTCTAATTTCACAACAGAATTCGTCAGAAATGAAGCTTCGTTGGAGAAAGTCAATGCATATTCGCAGCAAATGAAGGAATGGTTGGAACACAGCAACATAAACACTCAATAGCGTAACAAAACAGCAACTGAACTAACATTAGCAGTTATCTAGATTCGAATCCCAGATAGCCAAGTCATGTTACGTCAATTTTTTCAATAATTACTACATTAGGACTCTTTTTTCAATCATTGTCAGATTTAGTTATCCTCAATGCACCCCACCAAGTTTCTTCAGTCTAGGGTAGGACTCACTTCTTCCATATTCCCAAGCACACTCCCGGGCCGACTAGGGTGCGCCGGAGTACTGACCGGCTGCGGTGTACCCATGCCTGGCGTCGCAGTACGCAGACCGTGCGACAGGCTCAAGGACGACAACGCCGGAATGCCGGTAATATGCATTTTCACCATCTGAAAAGGATGCAGGAAAGGAATGAAGATTCTGGCAGTATCAGCATTTATATGGCAAGAAGCTTACCACGCACCCATGGACAGTTCTACTCGCATTACTACCCTAGCACACCTATTTATTTTATGGAAAAGACTGCTATTCAAATTTGAACGTAGATAACACAGATTACAACATAACCGCAATTCTTTATTCAAAATTGTTAAATCTTCACTAGCTTTCTTATTCTTTATACTGCTTTAGAACGTACAAGTCTTGCCAGTGATGTACGTTAATCGATTGTAGACACATCATATTAAATCGTACCAACCTTTACGTTACCAGTGTACAGCAAGATGTTCCCGCTGTTATCCAGCAGAGCGAACATTTTCATTTCCTGAGATTAGTAATTCAAAATAATCATAACAATTATTACACCACAACGAACGTCTCACACCAACCTTCAACGGGGCCACGTCTTTTGCCGACAACGTCGTTACGGCGCCAAATATGTACTGTCGCTTGTCATTGCTCAGACCGTATTTGGCGACGCGAGCTTGGTGGAGCGCGTTGATGTAGTACACGAGAAACTTTTGCCCGCAGACGTCCTCTGTAAGAAAGGCGCGGGTGGCGCGACCTGAACAAAAACAACTGTGTAGCAGAGCGATCTACCTAGCAAGACTTTCTGCTGCGACACTCGACCCCAGTTTGGCAACATAAAACCAGGTTATCACAGATCGAAAGGGTATGGCTGAAAAGGCATCCCGTACGCTGTCGATAACCCCACCAAATACCTGGTGTCATCATAATTGACATTGGCGATAGTGAGATAGTCAAGTAGAAGTTATGCCATCAATTTCGGTTAACGTAGAAGTGGAATCAGAGATTTTCAAGATACACCAAAGTTACTACAATTGGAATCATAAAACGGAAGGTCGAGAAGTACCCAGAACAGTTTGAAGAGTTAAAAATAGAAACTAGGGGATTGAAAGACGATTTTCAAAATTGCAGACAGTTGCTTCAGTACAGACTGCACAGGGGCTACGGCATGTTGATACAGGTGTATCACACACCACATTCCATCCAACAATAAAAATCTATAAACTAAATGTAAAGAGTTTGCCTGCAAAAAGATGTGACAATAGTCTAAAAACCATCCTGGACCACTAGATAACCCTAGTTGGCTAATTAGACTGATAAGAGCGAAATAACGGTAACCGAATTCTAATTTAATTGTAGATGTTTCTATGCTCTAATTGTAATTCTAATCTACCGTAATTTCAAGTTTTGCTAAAAATGCTACAAGGGAGTTATAGGCTATAGAGCGAAATTAGCCAAGATGGGTGGACAGGCGTTTGCAATTGTCATGCTTATAAAAATGAGCTCTGACATGGACTGAACTTGCTTTTGTGGTATTTCATTCTAATTCGGAAGTTTTGCTAAATTCAGTAGTTCTAATTCTAATTTAATTTGAAATATTCCAGTTGATCAACTAAGCTAAAAATATAAACAGTGAAAATACTTTCAAACTGACAGCCACAACTCACACCGCACTTACCCATCCTCACCCCCTCCCTTGTGCCGGCCAGAGTCTCGGACCAGACGTGTTCGAAACAGATCTCCGGGCGCAGAGGCTCGGCCGCTTCGTGAATCGTGTCGTTCAGGCAGAGCGAGTCATGGGATATGGGTGTAGCCGGGGACCGGACCACGTGCGGAGAATTGCGCAAGGGAGAGAAGGAGTGGCTGAAATCGAAGGGTGCGACGTTAATTTTATGGGCTACGTATTTGAATGGACTTCCGATAATAACGGGGAAGGCGGCGAAGGTTGCCATCGTCGGTGACAAATTTTTTTAGGCCTAGTTTTGCCTAAAAACACTGAAAACTGTGAAATAGAACTACACAGACTCGCAAACCATATTCGGAGAAATGCTACTTTCGTTATTCGAAATAGACTTGCACAGGATTAATAGCGGGCGTGCATCCACTCACCCTGCATAGTTTATAGATGGAACGCTCGGGGAGCAGATTCTATTCGAAGTCGGAGTGTGAGAAAAATGCGCGTAGCTTGGATTTTTTGCGTGCGGAGTCTTGGACAGTCCAATCTGAACGTTGACCGCGTTTGCACCTAAAAAATTTCAACCTGTTAACACCGTTAGAGTTAGAAAACAGATATGAATTACCGGGAATGTTCGGCAGCAACGGCGCCGCCGGCGATCCGCGAAAGCTTGCCCGTGCCGGGGAGGTTCCGGGACTTGACAGAGACATCTGCCTAATGCTGCTAGCCTGGAACGCAATAAAGCAATTTGTCATTTGATAGTTGCATTTGGTATTGAATATATAATTGTAATTTGGAATCAACGTGGACAGGACAGAATCAGGAGAATATCAAACCAGGATTCCTTTTAGAGCAGTGATTCTCAATCTTTTTTAGACACGGCCCCCTGAGGATTGTGAAAAAATCCACGCCCCCCACTTGTCGTCATATAAAAAAAAGTTTTAAAAAGAGCAACGGGAATAATTGCAATCCCAACGCATAGACTGATAGCATGGAAGGTTATGACTAATGAGAGACCAATTCAACTGGTCCTTTCTTCTTAGATTCATAATGCATATTAATACATGGCATACGACACGACTTGATAAGGATCTTATTTGTACATAAATTTGCGCCTTTCTAGTCACTCCGCACATACGCTCTTATCGAAGCAAGGTCTGGTATCAGTCGAAATCTAGGATCGCTGCTTTTATGACATTTAAGTCATAATATAATTAACATTAATCGCCGTTTTCGAAACTTGGAAGTTTCAACCTAAATCAAACACATTTCGAGTTCAAGAAACATCATTTTTCTCTCAAACGGCTTTGTGCCCCCCGTCAGCTGCTTTCACCCCCCCCC
>ATSW01081934.1:0-16985 GCA_000444245.1 Botryllus schlosseri
GTCTCAGATGCTCGGACACCACAGGGTTGTATTGACTCGAGTGGCGATTTTTTGGTGACTCGACTTGACTAGAGTCACTTTTTTAAATTGTAAAATGACTCGACTTGTACTTGAGTCATTGGGCATGACTCGAACCAACTCATAAGACTCGAGACTAGGACGGCCAAGACGGGCTTTTCATTGTAACTTCGAAGAACAGCAAATTCACCACGCGACTGGTATTTCGTCTATCGGCACTGATACTTGGAAAATAGGGCCCGAAACTGTTAGGACTGAGGAAAATTACGATATTATGAATGCGAGCCATTCTATATCACTAAAAAAAAAAGAAGGTAGAATTTTTACGAGTATACTCACAGAGATTTAGGGGTTAGGCGAAGAAAACCAAGTGAAAAATTTCAGCTTGTCCAAATTAGATTAGAATTGTAGCGAGTTATTTCTTTCCAAGTTAGAATAGAATTACTGAATTCGTTAAAACTTGGAAAGTGATTAAGGTCAGTTCATTCACAATAGCATTTTCAGGAAAACCAGAAATTAGATTAGAATTAGAGCATAGAAAGTAGATTTTGCCTACTTTTAGTACTTTGTCAAGTAGTTATGAAGGGGCACTGCACTCTAAAAATGATGTGGTCTCAAATTGAAGGGCAAAACAAAAGAAAAATTTTGACCGCAGCCATTTTCTTCAGAACGCCACCGTAATGGAGCTGCAATGTATTGAAATTTCCACAGGGGCTTCACGCTCCAGCCGTCACGCAGAGATCGGACTTTATATGATGTTATGACGGAAATATGTCGTATACGCCAAGGTGGTTTAGATACCGCGTTCAACGGAAGATCTCCACTTGTCCAGTCACAAGATTTAAGTCAAAATCTGGCCTGTGTATTCTATTTCCTTCATAACATCATTTTTAGAGTGCAGTGACCCTTTAACAATTTTGAGATTTACTACGCCTCGAATACCTACTTTTTTACTTGGCTGTAAATCGCAACTTCTACTTGAGATACGATATGTCTACGATGACCACCTCTGCTAATAATTAGTCCGATTAGAAATTTGTTAGTTGTCCGAGCCTGAAGGTTGGCAGTGTTAATTAACAGTTTCAAATATCTTCCAGCATATCAATTTCATTGACCGCTAGCCGTCGTACTTACACTTTTGAACCTGCTTCTCAAAACGCAACTCCCCAACGTCGGCTGAAACGTCAGCTTCCTTCCCGAGTGCTTGCCGAGGTAGAACCTTCGAAAATTATCTTGCAAACGGACCTAGTAAAGAGATGCAATGTTAACGCAATTCCTAAACGAGATCACTGTCAACATCATACCATTTCTGCGGGCAGATGAACCTCCATCGGGTCGTAGGAAGGCCAGTATCCCATCGTCAAGATGTTAACAGACATGTCGATTCTGCTTTTCTGATTCTGGTTGATTAAATGCTGCGAAACAGAAACGACAGTCAACATTCCTCGTGCATTTTTTGGTGTACATTGTACATTGACGATATGCAGACACATTGAAACATCATCATTAGGGCGATCTTTTTTGACGTGTCAAAATTGTTACAAGACAAAATTTTTTAGACCTCTGCATTTCGTTTGTATCGTAGATGTTTGCACTGTCGGTGAACTTATCATTTGATATTTTACAGCTTGCAGCCTACTTTATAGGCCTACTGTTGTAGACGGCCCATCGTCTGCTCATTGTGAATCATAAACATTCAAATGGAACAAATAAGTTGACATGGTGTTAAGCTCAACGTACTTCAATATCCTAACTGTTCCAAGACTGCGTGGGCATTGGTTCTTATATCAAGAAGCGCATGATGAAAAATTGAGAGGTGGAAACCATTGCCGGAATGAAGCAATACGGTTTGTGACCAACAGTGTACGCGCGACTTCAGTGTTTTCAGCCAACAACTGCTACTGTTGAACGTTCTTTCTCCGTTCTTGGCAAGCTACTTAGTAAGGACAGACACTTTCTACCCGAGAATGTAGGAAAGTATCATTCGTTGTACTACAACAAATTTCAATTATTTCTACCATAATACGTATCGTAACTACTGGAATTCTTCATAGGGCCAGACTTCGTTAAAATATCAACATTTTCATGTAAAAATTTGCCTGTTTCTAAGCGAAAAACGTTTGTTTCAGGCCAAACTACATCGTTAGGACAGTCAGTTTCAACCAGAAATGAAGTGGAAAAATTTTACCATTATGTGGGAAAACACCTAATTTGCATACGTTGGGTCAAAATTCAGTTTGCTTAGGTCAAAAAAAGGCAGAATTTTGATTTTTTAGGTCAAAATTTTCCTTCGTTAGGTCGAAAAAAAAATCGCCCTAATTATCATACACATTGATTCTTTATTATCTGAGAGAGAGACAGAGAATGAATTTATTGATCTTCGCAAAAATTCAAACACGGATTACAAATTTTACACGGCGCCAAAAAGAGATAGATGGAGATAGATGAAGTCGCATGGAACATTTTGTGAAAATCTTATAACAGCAGTACGAATACGGTGGCTTTCTAAGGGTGACGGCTGCTACCAATATGTTGTTCACAGTATCAACTTTAATTTGGGACCGCATCATATTCAGAGCACAGAACCCCTTCAAATAATAAATTTATATTGATATAAATCGAATAATTCCGGCTGACACTCGCCAGAAGTAATCCTCAGCAACTAGTAGAGATTTCAATAGTCGTATCACCAAAAAAGATGTCACTTGCATAAAATTTTCACTCAATGTACTCTAACTCCTGTCGTCACAATCTGGGTCGGCGGATTATGACAGCAGTTGACAGAATGAGTTCTTGTATAATCAAAAAATACTACTATACTAGTGTATATTGAAATTCTGTATCTCAAAGAGTCCCTTCCCTTCTAAATATAATGTGGTCTCAAATTAAAGTCACCGTCTACGAGCCACAGCTAAAATATATCCACGAAAGGTAAGGTAACCAAACCTGTTTGTACTGCGTCATCAGCTCCTTGGAGTGCTCCATGTCTTTGAACATGCCTTCCAGCTTGCCCGTAAAGTGCGAGCCGCACTCCTGTTTCAATTTCGACAGCATGGACTTCTCCGCGTCGACGCTGGCGCTTTTACCGACCAGCAGACGCTTGGCCAGGTCTTTCTTGTAGAAGGCCTCGAAGACGTCTTTCCCTGAATGGAACAGGTCCAGTTTGTGAATGATTTTCAGTGATATCGCTGCTACCAGGGGTGGTTAAAGAATTCAGCGTCACTAGTATCGCTTGGCAATTTAATCGAATGCCTCAGTGGTTTGACTCTGTATCAAGTATTCGGCTTTGAGTCAGGCAAGTATTCGAGTATGAATGATGACTAGTGCGATTTCTTTTGACCTAAAAAATCATAACTTTGACATTTTTTTACCTTGAAAATCTCAATTTTGACCAAATTTGACCTAACCTATGCAAATTAAGTGTTTTCGCCCATAATGTTAGAATTGTACTAATCTTATTATCCGGTTGGAACTGTCAGTCCTGACGAAGTAGTTTGGCCTGAAAAACACCTTTTTGCCTCAAAAACTGACAAGTTTTTACAGGAAAAAACTTTATTTTAACGAAATCTGGCCCTATGAAGAATTCCACAGTTACATTATGCATTATGGCAGAAATAATTAAAATTTTATGCAGTACAACGAAAGATACGTTCCTACATTCTCGGGTAGAAGAGTGTCCGTCCTTACTAAGTAGCTTGCCCAGAATGGAGAAAGAACGTTTAACAGCAGCAGTTGTTGGCTGACAAACCCTGTTGCTTCATTCCGACAATGGTGTCTACATCACAATTTTTCATCATGCGCTTCTTTTAGTATATTGCGGTACGTTGAGCATAACACCATGGCAACCTATTTGTTTCATTTGAATGTTTATGATTCACAATGGGCAGACAATGAACCGTCTACAACGGTAGGCCTATAAAAAAGGCTGTGTCAAAAATGTCAAATGATAAGTTTACTGACAGTGCAAAACCTACAATACAAACGAAATGCAGGTTGCAAAAAAGTGTTAACTTTGAAAAACACTTTGACATTTTTTGACCTAACGCTCCAATTTTGACATCATTTTCACTTTTTTTGACGTATAAAAAAAATCGCCTTAATGATGACGAAAGAACAAATATGTAGCTTTTATACGACCACAAAGACTGTAACCCCGATTCTACATCACATTAAGATTTTTTTGATTGCGACTTCACGTTTATTTACGCTAATGCGCCAAGCTTTGTACTCAGGGTTGTAATGACTCGAGTCCTGACTCAATCCGAGTCCGCCTCGAGTCACGATTTTTTGGTGACCGACTTGACTCGAGTCACTTTTCCGAAAAATGACTCGACTCGATTTGTATATTGACTTGACTTGTACTCAAGTCATTGTGCATTACTCGAGACGAGGACGGCAGAGACAGACATTTCATTGTAAATTCAAAGAATAGTAAGTCACCGCATTATTGGTATATCGTCTATCAGTCCAGATACTTGGAAAATAGGGCCAGAAACTGTTAAGACTGAGGAAAATTACTATATTATGAACGCGAGCCATTCCATATCACTCGAGCAGAGTTGAAAAATAGTGGGTTGAACCAAATTGAACTGAAAACTGACCAGTGAACATAACGACTCGGACTCGAGTCAATACACTCTGACTCAAACTCGACCTTTTACTAGCTGACTTGACTCGAGTCAAAATGATAAAAGTGAGATTGACTTGTGAGTTGGAACCTTGCGACTTGGTTACAACCCCGAGGTACTGGTAAATACCACGAATTCATATAAGATAATCACCGTGTATAAAGCGAAATACAACCATGACTTTATCCAGAACTTTATCAAATTCCAGATCGGTGGCTTCTTTATTACCGGCCCGCATCCGCAAGTCGACGTATTTGGCTGAAAACAGAAGTACACGCAAGATAAATTGTGATGGTGAGACGCTAAGGTTGTTCAAAAACAACTTGTTTTTCGGGTTCGGGGGATTCAATCATGAAATTATTAGGTTGCTTAAAATAAAAACAAATTTGGCTCAATTCCGAACAGTAGAAGTCGCCACAGAGACCCAATTGAAATTTTTGAATTTGAATTTTTATTTTCAAATTTCACTGTCAATTTGAAACTGAAATTAATTTTGGCATTTCAAAATGCTTCATTTTGCGTATATCCAAAATCTCAAGTCAGATCGCCGGCCGCGATTGCCGTGACCCCAGGTATAGTCCAAAACGAGCCAAGCTTGGTGTACAGACCTTAAACACTCTCATATGATTATGGGAATGCGCTGTGATTTGGTATGCACCGATTTTTGCTGTAATCATTTCCTATTCACAATTTCATCCAACTTTCAAGTTTTTGCGAATTCACTAATTCTAATTCTAATCTAATTTGGAAAAAGCTGTGTAGCTCCAATTCTAATTCTACTCTAATTTGGAAAAAGCTGTGTAGCTTTAATTCTAACTCTAATCCAATTTGAAAATAAAACTGTAGCTCTAATTCTAATCTAATTTGGAAAAAGCTGTGTAGCTCTAATTCTAATTCTACTCTAATTTGGAAAAAGCTGTATAGCTTTATTTCTAATTCTAATCTAATTTGAAAAAAAACTGTAGCTCTAATTATAATCTAATTTGGAAAAAGTTGTGTAGCTCTAATTCTAATTCTAATCTAATTTGAAGAAAAAAAACTGTAGCTCTAATTATAATCTAATTTGGAAAAAGCTGTATAGCTCTAATTCTAATTCAATTTGGAAAAAGCTGCATAGCTCGAACTCTAATTCTAATCTAATTTGGAAAAATCTGTGTAGCTCCAATTCTAATTTAATTTGGAAAAAGCTGTGTAGCTCCAATTCTAATTTAATTTGGAAAAAGCTGTGTAGCTTCAATTCTAATTCTAATCTAATTCAGAACTGCTGAAAAGTTTCCAGCTGTCCGAGTCTGCTGTCAACACTACGAAACTGTTAACATGCCTCAAAGAACGACGTAGGACAATTTCCGCCGACTTTAACCGGTAGGAGAGAAATTATCGCACTTGAAACTTGTGGACACGCAAAAATACAACCGACGGTGGGAAGTCCCAGATAATTATCGATAGAAAAATAAAATAACTTCACTTCCATGGCTTGGAATCGCGTCAAATCTGTAGACAACTAAAAAATTTCATGGGTTCGACGGAATTTTTTTTTTCTATTTCAATCGGTCAAAAGTTATTTTTGAACAGACCTCTGGGACACGCTCATTTCCAGACAACGACTCACCGATTAACTCGGCCGGCTTGTTCTGCCGTCTGTTGATGAAGCTCTCGAACGCCTCCCGTAGAGAGTCGATAAATTTTTGATTCTGCGCAAAGCAAGTCTTTGCGATCACGTCCATTTTGTCTTTGAGATCCAGCAACTCCTGGACCATGGTCTCATCTTTCTCCGGGTTGCACACGATCCCCGCTCCAACTTCCTGTAAACACGGCGACGTATTTCGCTCAAAGTTGCATTGCTGATATGCAATGTTCTTTCCAATTCTCTACTAGTTGCTGACGATTACCCCTGATGGGTGGCAGCCGAGAATTTTCAAATTTAAATATGAAGATACAATTCAATTCAAAGCATATCTGCATGATTTTCAATTCGAAGTCTAAATTTCAAACCCAGACATATATCAAATGTCGACGTAGTCAGGTTTGCTACTCATGCAGAGCTAGAAGTCAGAAAACTAGGCATTTCTAGTTGTTCAATTGGATTAATTAGAGCGGAAGGCCAGGAACCTAATTCTAATCTAATTTGTGAAACGTTTCTTTGATCTATTTATAATCTAATTGCTCTGATTTTCAGTTTTTGCGAATTCCGTAATCTTAATCTAATTTGAAATAAACTAGCTGTAGTTCTAATTCAAATCCAATTTAAAAATAAATTGTGTAGACATAATTTTAATTCAAATCTAATTAAAAAAAGGTACAGTAGCTATAATTCAAATTGCTGGGTTGTAATGACTCGAGTCATGACTCGACTCGAGTCAGTCGAGTCAGACTCGGGTCACGATTTTCTGGTGACTCAACTTGACTCGAGTCATTCTCGCAAAATTCAGAAATGACCTGATTGACTGTGACATGGACTCGAGTCATTACGCATGACTCGAACCAAGTCACACGACTTGAGACTCAGACGGTCAAGACCGACATTTCATTGTAATTTCGAAGCATAGTAAAGTTACCATACTATTGGGATTTCGTCTATTGGTACTTTCACTTGAAAATGCGACCAGAAACTGCTGAAAGTGAGGAAAATTAGTAGATTATGAATGCGAGCCATTCGATATCACGGAACCGAGTTATAAAAAGTGGGTTTCACAAGACTTTAACTGGAAACTGAGCAGTCAACACAATTACTTGGACTAGAGTCATAATATCATGCCTCGGACTTGACTTGGTGGTGAATTAAAAATGACTCGACTTGAGTCAAAACTATAAAAGTGAGATTGACTTGTGACTCGGAGCCTGGTGACTTGGTTACAACCCTGTACTAGAGTACTGAGCCCCAGTAAAGTAGTATTACGTCACTGACGGCAACAGTAAGAGAAAACTGACCTTGTTATACGCGTTGAAATGGGAACACAGCGTCTCCAGCCCGGTTTTGACTCTTGAAAATAAGGAATACAATAAACGCAACTCGGCAAGTCTGTTTTGGTCCAGCAGCGATTTGAGGCCCTTTTGAAGTATCGTTTGTATGTGGTCGGTGATAAGCTCCTTTTCCACGCAGGCAATCAGAGGCCTCCTGTAAAATGTAACGATTTTCATGCAGCTAGCTGTTTTTTTTCAAATTTTACTGGATACCCCATGAAGTTGATACGTTGTCTACGGAAACGACCCAGAACAAATTTGACGGTGGTTAATCGCAGTATTATCGCCGAAAATCTCAAATAACTACGCTTCCACTGGTCAAATTTGTCATGCATCTTTCCAATTCACTGCTAGTTGCTGACGATTACCCCTGACGAGATTCAACCAAAAATATCCGTATTACTTTCAATAGGAACACACTAGACAATTGAATATTGAAGTAATGTACCTCCAAGGAGCTCTTAAAATACTAAAATGCCAACATCACATAAATTTATGCCTGGAATAAGTACAAAAAAAGCTTTCTAAAGAATACCAAAATGATACCGGGAGGCTAATATAGTATGCTTTGAATACATGACGAAATATTCCAAAGCCCCATAATTAGTAAAGCAAGTGCACATTTGTAGAGTCGATCGGCTGCTTATCAAGGGCTAATTCAGTTTCAATACTCTAATCGGCTAAAGAGTCAATCCAGCGATTGCGCAGTACACGACCTTTAATCCCGCACAAATTGACTTGGATTTTCCACTAAAAATTTACAAAATATTCACACCGTCTGAAATCTGTACCAGTCGCTGTCGATTAAACCCCTGACGAGTGTCAGCCGAAGATATTACGAGTCATTTCAACGTGAATATTGTTCAAAAAAAACTTTTTTGGTTCAAATTTCCCGGTTTCCCGGCTCAATTCCAGCTGGTAGAAGCAGAGCTGTTGATGTTCAAAATTTTGGATTCGAAATGATAATAGTTGAAAAAGGAATCTCTCACCGTCAATACCGTTTCCAACAACTTGTTGAAATCGAGCCAAATGAGTTATGCCGCGTTTTTTAGACAACTAAACAATTTTATCGAATAGACAGAAAAAACTGTATTTTTCAACAACCCTAATGAATAGGGCAAGTTTTTGTTGCAGTTAAATCCGTGAAAAGTTGCATTTATTTTTGAAAAAAGTTGCAGAAGTTGCATTTTGACCACATTTTGCTCGGTTGACTAAAAAAAAAGGTCAATTTTCCGGCTCAGTTCCCGAAATACTCAAAAAAGCGTTACTTCGGTGCTGATTTACAGTGTTTCAGTCGAATTTGGCCGTGTATTTCACCAAAATCGAAAATACTTTCATGAGAAATCGAAAAAGTTGCAAAATGTTGGAAAAAGTTGAATGACAAAAATGGACAAACGTCGCAAAAAGTTGCACTATAAGATTCCTTCAAACAGCTTAAAACGGAATTCTACATATCTTACGAGTATTTAGGAAGCTGCCGGAAGCTGTAAAAAAAGTTGCAAAAACTTGCCCTACTAATGAATATAATATTAAATTGTTCTGAACTTCGAGCTATTTTCAACTGCAGCGGGGCAAATTAACCGCAAAACGCTTACATCGTGGTCTGATCGAGATAGGTGAGGCATCTCTCCTTTTCCTCCTTGAGCCTCCTGTCGACGTAGTGCAGATATTCGGGCACGTCGAAATCCTGCATTTTCTGCTGACCTTCTCGCGAGTATAACTGCCGCGTCTTCTCCAGAAACGCGTCGACGAAAGACTCGTGATACATCTAAAAACGAAAAATCAGTATACGACAAAACGACTCGGGCTGGGCCAAGGCTGTAATGACTCGACTCGAGCCATTTTTTTTAAATTGCGTAATATGACTCGACTCGAGTCAATTTGTGTATTGACGCGACTTCTACTCGTGTCATGAGTCTTATGACTCGAGACTGGGACGGCCAAGACAAACATTACATTGTAACTTCGGAGACTAGTTAAGTCACCACACTACTGGTGTTTCGTCTATCAGTCCTGATACTTGGACAATGGGGCCAGAAACTGTTACGACTGATGAAAATTAAGATATTATGAATGCGAGCCATTCTATATCACTCGAAAAGGTGGATTTAACAGGATTCAACGTAAAACTGAACAGTGAACATAATGACTTGGACTCGAGTCAAAACGCTATGACTCGAACTCGACCATCTACTAGCCGACTCGGACTCGACTCGGTGGCGAATTGAAAATGACTCGACTTGACTCGAGTCAAAACTACAAAGGTGAGATTGACTTGCGACTCGGAACCTTGCGACCTGGTCCCAACCCTGGGTTGGGCGCAAGGATTCGCGCACACAAATTTGTATTTGAACAGTATATTCATATTGAAACGAACTCAAAAGAACAGCGTATATCAACAATAGTAACACAAAATATGACGTCACAAGCACGAATACGAAATTCGTGCTATGATTGTTGATATACACTGTTCTTTTGAATTCACTACTAGTTGCCGACGATTACCCCTGACGAGTGTCAGCCGAAAATATTCAGGTTCATTTCAATATAAATTTGAATATACTATATTACTATTCAATTGTATGTCGAAGTTCCGTACCTCCAAGAAGCTGTTCAAATTTGTATTTACAATGTAGTATTAATTCCAAATTCTAATGATTCAAAGTCGACAACTGACAACCGATGTTTTCCAGCACTGATATTATGCGCTCCTTGTCCTTGCCAGTAGAGTTAATTGTAGTTTTAATAGCATTTGTAAAACCTCGATCGGTCATATCGTCATCGCGGCATACATATCATGTAGTTGTACAGTTGTCTACGAAAGCAATGCAAAACAAATTTGACGCAATTCCAACCCGTAGAAGCTAAGTTATTCGAGTTTTTCATTAGTAATCCTGGATTTTCCCACCGTCAATGCTATTTTTGCAAATTTAAAGCTTTTATCTCACAATAACTTTGCTCCTACCGATTGGAATTGCGCAAAAATTGTTATGCAATGTTCTTTTAGGCCACCTCACAATTTTATGGGGCTGGTAGTAGAATATGAACAATAATTATTCCAAAAATTTTAATAGGGTATGGTCAAAAAATCCCAAATATTCTTTCATTCGAAATAGAATTGGCATTGTACCCTCTGCGGTCGCATAAAAGCTACATGTTTGAACTGCTCTGACATCATGTTATGTGACACTACAACAATCGAATCGCTTTCAGGCACACGATTCCGGCCAGTCTACCGGTAAGCACCCACCTGCAGATCGCAGAGCATCGAGATGAGGCTTCTCACGAGAGTCCTATCTACCGTCTCGCGGTTTCGTTCTTTATCGATGAGAGAAAGTAATCCGTTCACGCAACGGTCTTTCATGGCGTCGTTGGTCATCACGTGTAATCGAAATAATTCCAGACCCAGATCCCTGAAAAAAGAGCTCGTGTTCAGACGAATGGGTAGGCTATTACAATTCAGGAATGAGTGTCGTTCATGTAACAGCAGCAGCATTTATACTTGAATAATATCTTCATATTCAAGTGAACCCCCATATTTTCGACTGATAATCGCCAGCAGCTAGTAGAGAATCGAAAAAACATCGTTTACCAACAATCGTACCACCAGGAGTGATGTCACCAGCATGAAAAGATCGTCCCTTCGGTCACAAGCCAAAAATATGGAAAAATCCTATGAAGGACGATGTAGTTTAACATTGGTTCTTCATGGAAACCATAAAACTAATTAATGCGGGGACCCCCACTGAACCATAATGTCCATAGCACCCGATGGACAACTAGAAAATTTTCAGCTTTCCAAATTAGATTAGAATTAGAATTATAGCGGCACAATTTTTTCAAAATTTGAATTTGAATTATTGAATTGGCGAAGACTTGGACATTGAATGTTGAAGGATGGTTCTCATGTAGCATTTTTAGGAAAACCAGAAATTAGATTAAAATTGAAAATACAGCATGGAGAATTTCTCAAATTAGATTAGAATTAGAGCAAATAAACATATCACAAATTAAATGATAATTAGATTATTGGCGTTTCGCTCAAAGTAGTCTAATCACAAAACTAGAAGTATCCAGTGCCAAGTGCAATCCAGGACTGAATCGAATACGTTGGGTAGGAACTTACCACAGTGAAAGTATCATTGAATTCTGCAGAACGTAAGTCCGATCGAGAACGAGGAAGATACATCTTATCATCACCTAAAAACATTGAAAACACCAATGATAGCAAGCCAAAATATTCACTATTATGGAAGCCCCGCAAAGGTGATGTTAAAAAAAAACTTATTTTTTTTTGGATTCCGAGGATTCACCGATTACATTGTCTAAAAAATGATGCACACCAAATTTGGCTGAAAACCAACCAGTAGAGGCAGAGATTGAAATTTCGAATTTATTACAAAAAAACAGAAATAAATTTCCAAATTCTACTGCCAACCCACTGAAATTGTGGAGTGGCCTACAAAAACAATGCAGAACAAATTTGACGCAATTCCGACCCGTAGACGCGAGGATATTTGAGATTTTCATCATTGATTCTAGGCTTATCCACCGTCAATGCTATTTTTGCAAATTCAAAAGTTACAACTGCGATAACTTCGCTTATGCCGGTTGGAAATGAGCAGAAATTGTTATACATCGTTCTTTTAGGTGATTAACCAATTTTATGGGATTGAAAGAAAAAAGAATTTGAAATTTCATTTTTTGTAAAAAATTCATTCATTTCAACAGCTTTTCAGGTATGGCTACACTGAAATAAACTAGAAAGCTGTGGACACACGTAAACTCGAACAAATACACAAATATTCCCAGTCCAGAAGTCTGAGATTACAGTTCTCTCATTTCCTACCACCATGCTGTGACGTTACGAAAATTACAGATATTAGTTTCAAAGTGAGATATTGACTCTATATTATCGGTGAACCGATAATCGGCTGGGGCTCTAGTCATAATTAATAATTATATTATATATATATCATAGTCTAATCATTTTTCTTGCCGGATTAATAAGTGTACGCGTAATGTGTGTTGACTACAATGAGACACAAACGGACAACGTAAATCATCATTTGCAGTCAAATTCCTTACCATTTGCTGGCAATGATCTCTCCACTGTTTGTCTAGCTTCGACAAAAACGCTCCGCTTTGAGTATCTTCTAGGAAAGCGTCGAGTTGCGTCTGGACATGTCTCTCGCAGACGCCTCGTAGCTGAGATATAAAATACGCAGTCAGGCAATTGCTTATAAATCAGACTTAAGTGCAAACTACCGGTACTGGATTTTCAAAATGCACAACTAGAACTACAACTACTCTATAATAGGGCTCTTCAAAAATAAATGACTTTTTTCTCAAATCGAACTGGCTACTTGATAAAATTGTTAGGTTACCTAATTTAAGCCTACACATCAAATTTGGTTCAATTCTAACCGGTAGCCGCATTGCTACAGGAGAAGAAAGTTTCTATTTATTATATAAAAATAAATATCGAAAAATTTGAAAATTTTCTGTTCACCCCATGAAAGTGTTGGGTTGTCTATAGAAACGATGTTCGCCAAATTTGGTTCAATTCCAACCAGTACAAGCGGAGTTATTGCCGTAGAAAAATTTGGATTTGAATAAAATAGTATTTACGGTGAGCACCACTATAATAAATAATTAAAGAATTGGTCACCGTAAATACTATTTTATTGATACCGTAATCCAAATTTTTCGACGGCAGTGCCCCTCTAATTTCACAGTAAAACGGTATTTAAATGGGTTTCCGGTCAATACCGAGAATGGGTACCACCGAGAATGGACATTACCGAGAATGCAATATATGCATATGAACAGGTCGTGTGTGTGCATCACGGCGTTGCCACATTCGGCATCGACTCTCAGGTATAAATTTCTTGACAACGTCCGCTACATTAAGCTACATTCTTGGCATTGGCCATTCTCGGTAATGTCCATTCTCGGTAATGTCAGTTCTCGGTAATGCCAGTTCTCGGTAATAGCATTCTCGGTAATGTCCATCTCGGTATTAGCATTCTCGGTAATAGTATGGAACCATTTCAATGGTTGTTATTGTTACCATTCTTACAATATGTGTTTACATTTAGAATTGAATTAGGAATTAGAACTACAACTTGTACGACTAGGAAATTTCCAGCTTTTCCAAATCAGACTAGAATTTCAATTACACTTATGAATTTTTTTCCAAAATAGAGTATAATTATTATTATAGCTACATATTATTTTCCAGATTAGAATTGGATTATAATTTTATTGAATTCACAAAAACACTTTTATGCAGTTTTTCTGTAGTGTTTACACGAAAACCTGAAATTAGATTAGATTTAATATGAGAGAATACAAACATTCCACAAATCAGATTAGATTATCGGCGTTTCGCTCTAATTAGAGAACTAGAATTACCTAGAATTATATTTACCTGATCGTAAAGTGACTGAGGTATTCTGTGAGAACACAGATTTTCCACGGCTTTGTACAACTCTTCGAGATTGTAACGAATGAACGATGATCTGTGAATTGCAGAGACCGCTTCCTCCAACTTTTTCCACGCTACATTTTCATAATTTTGTGGAAGACAAGGTTTCGCTTGAAAAAGAAAAACGAATTATCGCCTGGATGTTTAACATTGAACAGTAGCGGGACCAATTGAATAGCTACCTTTAAAGTTTTTTATTTTGAGTTTTTTCGGCGCATTGGTAGGTTGAAGTCCGATACCCAGTCCCGATTTTGTGGAGCCATTTCTTGGATTCAAGTCACGATTCATATCCTCAACCCTATTTGAAAAGTACATTCATATCGAAATGAATCCTGAAATTTTCGGCTGACACTCGTCAGGCGTAATAGTCAGCAACTGATAGAGAATTGGAAAGAACATCGTACATTGAAGTTATGTACCTCCAAGAAGCTCTCCACCCTATTTATGAATAAATGAATCCAGACTGCCTTGAAATAACTACGGTATTTCCAATGTAAAGCTGTTATACTTAACATAATTAGCTTCAAAAATTCCATTTGTTAATAGTCTTTAAATGGGGTTTCATTTTGCTCTTGATCTACAGAAGAAAAATGGAACAGTATATTCAAATTGAAATGAATATTTTCGGTTGAAACTCATAAGGGGTAGGCTAATCGTCAGCTACTAGTAGAGAATTGGAAAGAACGTTGTATATCAACAATAATGGTAAGCAAGTTCATGCTATCAAAATAGATCTGACATTTCTTAGTGCCGAATTGCTATTGTAATGAATTAATTGGTTTAGGCCTAGTCGATTTTCACAAATTAAAAAAAGCTTTGATTCAGGTCACGACAATCCGTGTTTTGATTATTAATTTATGATTATTAATTTATTACTTATCAAAAACCGCAAACTTTGGTTTATCTAACAGTCAGCTGTCGTCAAAAAGTCAACGGATCGTAATCTCTGTGTAAAATCAAATTTTTAAAGAATATTTCTGAAAGCAAAATTTTGTCAGCATTTTTGAGATTAGGCTATCGACTTCTAATTAAAATGCTAATAATATTTAAGGGTCTTTGGAACATCACTCCAGGACTGTCCTGGTATCTCCGGGACACCATAGCTACAGCTACATTGAGAAATGAGAAACACTACCCCATTGGTTTTCAATGTCGCAACACCAAGTATCTCAGTAATCGGATAACATTTGATCAAATGTAAAGAATATAATAGCGCTGCGCAATGACATGTCAACTTGTCCACAAAACGGATTAATGAAATACGCTACATTTTTTTTCTCCATCCTTATCATAAGAAGTTCTCCAGCTTGAGATTACAAAGCGTTTGATGTCAAAATCTTCAATAATCATTGAATTTTCGTATATTTGTTTGCTTTATGACCTGATTGGAATCTCCGTCCTTTTTTTGAAATAAATCCTGCGTGATAGGAGCTTTTTTCGCGTGACAGAGCCAACTTTGCGGCGTGACAAGCAAGGTTACTGACTTCAAATGACTGTGTTAAGCCAGTGACAGGAGATCAGATGCTAATGGTTAGCAACTGGTAAGGTGCAAGTACTTTACCAACAGACAGTAATCAACAGATCCTGGCTTGAGGATTAGGTCAAAACATTATATACCACATACTAATTGGAATATAGCATTTGGGGTGGCTGAGAACATTGACTTTTTTTCAATTTTTTTTAATGAAATCAACGACCCGTGACGGCGTGACCGCTTGCAACTGGCGACCAAGTCGGCGTGATCCTGCGTGCCTTGGACACCGATTCCATACTGGCTTTATGAAAGTATGTAGTTTCCTATCGCATGAAGTGAAAAATGCAATCATGCTATAAAGATGGCAATTCACAGGTGGCAATGTTTACTGTTAATATTGTATTGTATTGTTCTGACATGTTGAAATTGCGTTTACACTCACAAGGCAAGGTAAAAGTTTGACAACAAGTTACAAATGAGTCAATAAAATATAGCAGTAACAGCTTACCACATTTCTATTTACAACTCATAATGGGGTTTCTGAGAAAAAATTCAGTCTAGACATAAGTGAAATTGTATATTGCGTATTGTATTTTCATAGAAAATATATCATATAAATACATATACTACATATCGATCATATATTTTCAATAACTGTAGTTCACTTAAAACACTTACAACTTCCTTTTTCTCGAAACCATCTTCCTCGCACTAAAAGCCTACCTTCTATGTTATAATTCCTTTAGAGCTTTGCTTGTACGGCAGTACACAGCGTAGCCACTCAACGAAAGTGACAGAATCCTAAATACGTTAACTATATATAGCACTGGATGGATGCAAAAGAGGATGGGTAAAACGTCTAAATTCATGAATTACCGTATAAACCGCAATATTCAATTTGAAACACAGGACATCGCAATGGCGTAAGTAAGTTAGTACTGAACTCCGATTCGATGCCCAGATGATATTACAATTCATGTTCTTCGAAATTTTACAATATACCTTCCAACTCAGACTGAATACATTTAAATTGTGTGCGATATAACATTAGGGTTACCATACGTCCTCCAGAATATGGTAACCCTATACAACATATATGCAATGGTTTCATCATCACGCCTCACGCCGATTCCGGGATCTGCTGCTACTGGAAAATAAAGGGCATCCCTAAAAGACGGAAAAGCTGAAACAGCGGAAACAGCGGAAAAGTCAACCATGCGAGTTTGAAGTTAATTTGGCCAAATATTTAGAGTTACCATACGTCCTCCTTTAGGAGGATTTGTCCTCCTTTTCCGGGTTTTTGAAAATGTCCTCCAGGACGCCTAAATGTCCACCTTTATGAGATTTTGTCCTCTGTTTTGAGAATTTTGGTTAAACTATATATAACCATAGTGTCCTATATTATGGTGTCGAC
>ATSW01082024.1:0-11286 GCA_000444245.1 Botryllus schlosseri
GATGGGGTTGAATATCTTCCTTTAGGGTCCCAACATGGGTAATTCTTTAAATATATATGTGTCGATTTTGTCGAAAATACAAGTATATCTATGTATTGAACAACGTGATATTTCATCGTATTGGTGGTGATTCCGGTCTGTTCGTATTCCTGAGATATTTCAAATCATTTTTATTGTAAATTTGTTTTATAGTTGGGTACCTGTGTCTACCGATTCAGTCGCATTCTTGATCAGATATCCCTTTAACCTGTCACAAAAAGCTATTGTAAAATCTGGCAAGTGGTTTTTGGAATTCTGGTAAAAATTCTAAACTGAAAAATATCATGATGTCCGCGCTGTTTTTTGTGTTTGACCTGAACATATATAATTCCCGAGAATTCTATTAGAATCACAGTGGTGAAAAAAGTCAACATTGGCGTAGCGAGGCTTCGGACGCCAGGGCTATGTCGCAGGAATGGGAAGAAGATGATGATGACGAATTACTAAATGAATGGTTGGATTCGAACGAAAATCAAGTGGACAAACCTTCCACTAGTTCTAAAAGTGCTGGAAACGACTGTGGGAAAGTGCCGACCAATGAGGACACCTTAGTGAAGCAGACCCCTGCCTCTTTCAAAGATGCGTTTGCATTTCTCAAACCCGAAGCAGAAGAAGAATTCAAAGCATGCCTCCCTAAAGGATCTAACAAGAGCATGACGTCAATGAGTGCACTTGGTTCAGGCAGTGCTGTGATTGTCCACCAATGTCAACGCGGAAATCCCATTTTAGAACATATCCGAAACGTCCCTTGGCAATATGCGGACAGGGATAGCGGGATGGCCCCTGACTACGTAATGAGTGCTACATCATGCTGCCTATTTCTGAGCTTGCGTTACCATGCGCTAAAACCAAACTACATATACGAACGCATTCAAAAATTACGCAAAACAGGCCAGTATTCGTTACGCATATTGCTTGGCCTAGTGGATGTCAAGGACCCGTCACATGCCGTGAAGGAGCTAGCTAAGGCTGCCCTAGTCTCCGAGATGACCCTTCTTCTTGCATTTAGCAACGAAGAGGCCGGCACGTATATTGAAACCTTCAAATCGTACAAAAATAAATCCGCAGAGTTGATGCAGAAACGAATAAACAAAGATCACTCGGTAAGGGTGTCTGAATTGTTGAATTCAGTCAAATCGATCAACTCGACAGACTCCCATACTTTACTGTCAAACTATAAAAACTTATCCGCCGTTGCAAATGCATCTGAGCATGATCTAGCCCTGCTTCCTGGAATTGGTGGGCTTAAAGCTCGAAGACTCCATAGTATTTTCACACAGCCTTTTCTTAAAAATCCAGACTCTTGATCGAAGCATTCCAACAGTCAATTGACTCCTACTATACTGCCATACAAACATCAGGGTACGCCATGCTTTGATGTCGTATTTCAGTCATCTTCATAATGAGGCTCAAGTTAAATCGGTTACCGTTATTTGTCCCAAACTGTGTATTACTACTTAGCGTAAATTAAAAAGTGTGTTTGTTTCTTCAAACTTGGTGCATCTCCATGACGAGTATGTGTTAATGATATTTTCTCAAATACATCGATTACAGATGTGATAGCCAGAGGAGGTAACAAAGTAGGCTACTACTTCTACATATTCGCACTGCTTTGTCATAACGGTCATGATTTCATTCTACTTCTACTCAATGGACCTCGTTATTTTATGCAAAACTAGACCTAGAACACTTATTATCTCAATTGTAAATTGCTACTTGGACTTGAGGTAGAACCTTTTTCGTACAATTGGAATCTGATGCTAATACTCCCGTAGAAATCTTCATTTTCTCGGAAGAAACCTGACCTAAAATACTTGGAAATTTCTGCTTCCAGTTTGATGTTTTAGGAAACCTGGACCAAGACTACTTGCTCATTTCCATACTTGAAAATCCCAACTTTACCAGTACTTAACTAGAAATTTACGCTGTAAACTCCACCAGTACTAACGTTGACTATTTTGACCACCTCTGGTGATGACGGAGATATAATATAACTTGTCACAATAAAAAAAAATGCAACAAATTGAAAATATTGCACAGTGTTTCCGCTTCATAGTCGGACGGGAAAGTTATATGATGGTGCACCAATCACAAACGGACTTTGACGGCTTGGCCGATGGGATTTCTGACATTTCCGTGCTGGAAGAATCATTGTTGTCTGGAGCAGATCTCTTTCGTTTTCGCATTGAATTCTTCCAGAACCAGCCCGAGCCTTCGTCGGCACTCGTGTCGTCATCGTTCGATGAAACTTCGGAGTCAGCGGCTGGTCTAGTCAGACCTTTTACTTTTCTTCCGATTATAGTTGGAGTGTCATCAGCCCAGTCACAGCGCAGACTGCTTTGAAGAGAAAGCAAAATGACGCTATTTAGCAAAGGTGGTCAATAACAAAGCGCTTCTACCCAAGTGATTATGTTTTGTATTGCGTCCAAATCCTTTTGACGCTACTTCCAAGCCGAGTACTTCTCAGACTACTGATTTTCTATTTCCACTTGAAAGTAGTTTTGCCAAGTCTCGGAAATTGCTAATCCTACTTGTCGCTGAATATATTTATGGAGATTACACCTACTTGAACAGTATCATGCGTCGTTTTGCGTTTGTCACGAAGATATATCTTGCAATTCCGAAAGTAAGCGATCTTTTATTTACCCCATTACTCCTACTTGAGCAGCGAAGCTGACTGATTTGACCACTCCTGGTATTTAGTCAATACTATTTCGGCACAATACCCTCAGCACAAACAAAATAGATCAATTGACATAGGTCCTACGATATATACCAAGGACGGACAACTTCTCCAGTCGACCGGCCAGGTATGGGAAAATGAAGCACTTGGCGGGCAGGATTCCTGATTCGAAACATTAATCGCGTATCTATCCACCTATAGAAGGAATTTATCATATTCAATGTGAACTTGACTAAAGCATGAAGACCGAAAACAGTGTTGAATAACTTTATTGACGTAATGTATGCTACTTCAATAGCTGCTGGAGTCTGAAACATCTGTGTTACATCCTAATTGTCAACAAGTTCTTTGAATTCTGACTGCATGACGGTAGTAGACACTCTTAGATTTGAACGCAGCTTAGTATTGTTAATGTTGATTTGATGTATAGTGCAGGCAATCACACCTCATCCGGCAAAATTTCAGACAACTATCATTAATCTGACATACGAGTGCTTCGATGATTCAAGATAAAGCCCACCAAGCGAAAAACCACGTCGAATGCATTACTACTAAAGAAGAGTATTCATACAAACCTTGCTTCACCGTTTATTAAATGCCAGACGGTGAGTTTTTCTCCGCCTGAAACCACGTACTGGAATTTGTCATTGAAAAGCGTGGACATGGAAGTCATTCTCGGGGTATCGTCCTCGTAAAATGAAGTTATGTATTCCAAGTGACACTCGTTGTCCAGAGATCGCACTGCAATTACAAAGTAATCATTTAATTCAGCAGAACTTTGACAAAGTTTTCGAACAAAATACATGATAATCTTGAAATATCGAATTCCAGATCTGGTCAGTAAAGATGTACCTATACTATGAAGTAATTTCTACCATCATTTTTTTAAGCGAATCTAGGCTGATTTATATATTTGAAAATCCTTCATTTCTTATTGAGTAGAATTTACGACCTTAATTCTGCTTTTTGCTCTGACCACCTCTGACCAGAACTAATAAAGCTCCAAAGTTTGGAATTTACTCCTTTACTTACTTGGAAATCGATACTTGTAGCCTACTCGTGTAAAAATTTACGATGTTACTTCTACTCGAGTGCAAACGATGACTACTTTTCCACCTCTGCATAATACACAAGATCACTTACGGTTGATGGAACCTTTTCCCGTGTCTAAATCGTAGCTGGTTGAGAACAACAAGTCTTTTTCGACACAAACACCGTCTGTCAAACCGGGAACGCCAGGCTTGTGATTTCGTATTTTGCTATAACCACCTGTCAGACAGAAACACTCAGCAACTGCTACAGCAAGTCTTGCAGTTTATATTGACATACCTGACAACGGTTTCCACACCTTCATATTACATCCGTCGTCACCAAAGTAGATTTCTGCATCCCGCAAATCAAAAGCTTGTATCATACGATAAGGGACGTATTCATTGTGTTCGTCAAACGAATGCTGAATTTTCAAGTCGAATTCAAGGTCAGAAGAAAATTTGCTCTTGATTGGTCCGTCGCCGGAGGCCTTCCGCATTGCGACGTTCCACACTTTGATCGAACCGTCCGCTGATGATGTCACGATTTTATGATTGCATACCTGTGTGTAACAGAAAGATTTGGTAGGATAGGTAGGCCCTACCACAAGATGAGTGCAAGAATAGTCAGACAATGACTAAATTTAACATAGGAAGGGGTTTCCAGCTATTCGAATACGCAGAGTTGGCTACTGGCCAGCGGCCAGTAACGAAGTACTTATAATTTTTGTAGTATTCCAACAGGTTTTGTCAACTAGTATTGCTTAGGTACCGTACCTAAGTGGTTATGTTTCCAGATTACTTTCGCTTCGACTTTTCATACCTTCATTTCCTGATTCCACTTGAAATCACGAGATCTACTTGTAATGAAGTATAAATTTTCAGTGTTACTTCCACTTCTACTTGACAACTAACGTTGATTACTTTGGACATCCTCGTGAATATGCTTTAGTTATCCCATTGTTAGTTGCTCGAAATCGCAATACATAAACATTGTTCACGTAAAACACTAACCTTTATGGAAGTGATAAGACCATCGTGTAAAATAGATGAAAATAATTGAATACTCGAACAAAGGTCGTAAACCGACAAGTTTCCGCTACTGGAACCTGTCAAACAAAGGCATTGACATCACGACTCGGAAACAAATCAAATAATCCGATGCACTCACCGACCAAAATAGCATTTCCATAGTACTCCAGCGAAGACACAGGGTTGTAATTGTAAATGGACTTCACAAAAAGACCGCTCGGGACTATCCACAACCTCACAGAGCAATCGGCCGACCCGCTGACTACGATTCTTTCATTTTCACTTTCCCGCTTTTTAATATCGGCAAACACTTCGACTGTTGAGAGATCCATCTCACACCCTGTGAAATATAGCTAACGGTTGGAACTTTTCATTAGAAAAACATCTGACAATATAATACATGGCTATTAGTATGTGTGAGAGACAAAAACGTGTAGATAAGGGATCCGCTATCATATCCAGGCAGTGCAGTCCAAAATTGCAAGTGTGTAAATAGAACCGCGCCAAACAGGATCATCGAAAAGTAATGCCACATCAGACAACTGAAACTCTGACATGCTAGCAGATTTTGTGCTCAGACAAAAATAGTTAGCATTGGCAATTATTATTGAATTAAAACATGTAAATGTCACAATTCAACTCGAATATGGATATGAAAAGCTCTTTTTAATTTACACAATTTTATCGTGCAAACAGATCTTATGAGACAGAGTTACTCACTCAAATTGTCACTTCGATCCTGATCCATGACACGTACAGCAGTGACGTGACCGGTGTGACCACCCATGTTTTTGAGCTCCTCACCGGACACGCAATTCCATAATTTAACTGTAGTGTCACGGCTGAAACATGATACACAACTCCACATAATATCAATCGTCCAGCGATAATTTTAATTATGCAAACATACCTTCCACTAACAGCCCATCCTTCATAGACATCAGTGCATGAGATGTGATCATTGTGTCCCTGAAGCTCAACAATCTTGCATTTCACATTCTTCCACTTATCTTTCAAAGTCGCTTTGGAAGGGCATCGATTTATGAAATAACTCGATGATGGTGTTGTTGGTGAGCACTATTATAACTTACGTTGAGGAATCTTTTTTGGACCTTCATCAGAAAGTTTTGACATAGGCACAGATGCAGGAGGGGATGAATTTTCATAGGAATCAGCTGCATGAGTTGCTAGGTCTTCTGTATCACCACATGAATCCGGACTGATAATATCTTCTGTCAATTCCCTGTATGTAATGATCATCATCATCATCGTTTTATTAAAATTTTATCAACACAATAGACCACGCGATTGCAATATTATGATGCCGAAATAATTATGCTTTGACAATTTATGTGAATAGCAACAGAATGAGCATCTACAAAACAAGCTACATCTGCAAACCTGGAGTCAGCAGTTGTTTGAGTTGTGTCTGGAATTTCAACTTCATTTGTGATATCTCCCCCTACAATTACAAATTGACTGCTGTTGGATCCCAATAAGTTTACCAACTATTAGAGAATATTTACAATAAGAATTAAGTTCGTATTCGCTTCCATCAGCCGTCTCTTGATCTGTCTTGCTTGTATCGAGAGAAACATTTGATTCGTTCAAAGTGCTGAGCAAAGACTGCAGCGTCTCTCGGAAATCATGCTTGCGTGATACCTGTAGAAAAATGGTCAGTTGGAAGCTGTTATTGAATTTTGTCAAAGTATATATAGCCTACACTAGGGGTCTTCAAAAATTACTTTTTTTCCCAAATGGTGCTGGCTACTTGATAAAATTGATAGGTTACCTAATTCAAGCCTACACACCAAATTTGGTTCAATTCCAACCTGTAGCCGCATTGCCACAGAAGAAAGTTTCTAATCATTATATAAAAATAAAAAACAAAAAAATTGAAAATTTTCCGTTCACCCTATGAAAGTGTTAGGTTGTCTATGGAAACGATGTTCACCAAATTTGGTTCAATTCAAACCAGTGGAAGCAGAGTTATGGCCATAGAAAAATTTGGATTCCAATAAAACAGTATTTATTGTGGGCACCACTATATTAAAAAATTAAGAATTAACTACACTAAACTACCTTCTTCCTCATTTCAACTCTGCAAATCGCATTCAACTTGGAACTATTCATAAACATAATTTACTAACCTTTACTTGTTCTTCTTCATTCAATTCACGCTGCGCAGTCTCCAACCTTTCGATCTGCCGAAGCTTT
Organism: Botryllus schlosseri; assembly: GCA_000444245.1. Taxonomy (NCBI): domain Eukaryota; kingdom Metazoa; phylum Chordata; class Ascidiacea; order Stolidobranchia; family Styelidae; genus Botryllus; species Botryllus schlosseri. The sequence continues at coordinate 7,000 of ATSW01082024.1, forward strand.
TTACGTAATTTTCTGATGAATTTGAAGCTATGCTGTTGATCCTCTACCATCGTAACATCCATCATCAAGAAACCATATGCTACGCAAAACATCAATTGTAGCAAAATAATGAAGTAGACGCAACAAAATAATTGTCATTATTGGTGTGTGAATATAGTAATAACAAACTACATTGCACCCTTCACACAAAGCACATGTGCAGTTGCACATCACGATGATGTTTCAGGCACATTTCAACTCGTCAATCAAAACGTGTAAAATTCAAGTGTCCGAGTTCAAATCTCAATGCACATTACATCCACTTTAATCGTGGCCTTCACAAATGCTGCCAAGAAGAAGTAATTCATTTTCAATGCAAGCAACAAATGGCTCATTAGCGCTTTATTCAGGATTCCAATGTATCATCAAACAGCTAAAGTGATGTAAAAGTTTGTTCAACTACAATTCAATCGGTTTCAGTCACAGTAAGCTACATGACTACGCCTATACAGTTGTATGCAACAAGTGGTACTAAAATCTGTTGCATATTGGAAGTGTAACCAGCTAATTTTGGAAAGACAACATGAACAGTCCTGTCCAGTGGATTTTAAATCGCTTTCAAAGTAGGAAAAGATACCACAAAGACATCAGTGCCGATAATGACAACTATTCAAATCACAGCTTGAACAAGAAAGTGTTATGACGTTGAATCAGTTTTATTATTAGAGTCTGGCTCATTTTGTGAATTCAGTTCTGCATCGATTCTTTCTTTCGCTCTGAAGACTTTCGACTGGAGATACAGGGAACCTCCTTCCGCTTTATCATTAGCCTTCATTAAATGTTCATACGACTTCGTTAAGTCCTCGACATTATCAATTTTGTCAACGTTCAAAATTTTCATCGCTTCATCAAGAGAGATGCCTTGAAACCCCGTGACGGCCGCAGATTTCTGGCCTTTTTCGCCACCCCCGGCTTTCTCCGCGGCCTGCTGACTGGCGGCAAACTCCTTTCTCACGGCTCTAGTAAACGCACGGCCAACAATTTGCACTCCGGCAACAATAACTTTTATTAAATTATTCGCCATGTTTGGCCGCAAGACGTATAAAAAGTTCTATGAAACAAAGAACGCGGTTATTGTTATCTTTTCATCGAGTAGGCATTCGTAAGATTCGAGAGGGTAATACATGGGGAAATATTGCAGATAATTCAACAGTCACTAAGCACTCAAATCGAACATAACGGCAAATATCACTTCATATTTGGCTAGCAAACTAAACCAAACACCTTGATTGCTAAGCACAATGACTTGAACAATAACTCGGCTGTTTCCATCACATCTGAAACATGTTGATTCTTTAATTCTAATCACTTACTCTATCAAGATTTCATATAGTAGAATAAGAATATGCTTCTAGAGATTGCATTACTGTTCTAGGTTCTATATCAATTGTATACAATGTAGAATTAGCATTACACTCTTATCATGCTTCAATATTGGGTGAATCGCAACTCGTGGATCGCCTTCATACTTTCTCGGAAAATTCAATGCAAATGTACCGAATCATTATCGACTTGCGTGCGGTGACAAAATTCTTGGTTCTGCTCGTTAAATCGTATGACACAAATTGAAAATTGGAATACTATGAAGTTGCTTCAATAAGAAACAGTATTACGCTGTTGGTTCAAAGCACCAAGACACACCAAAACCAGGACTGATATCGTCACAACCCACAAGAATAAAATTTGCTTCACCAGTCAAATTATAAAAGGCAAATTGGAAATAAACTTTCGAGTATCCGCACTTTGGTCGCATGAACATCAAAGTACGCAATTGGAATATGAGGAGTTCGGTAAGCGACCACACAGAAACGCGGCAAATCGTTCATTTCATCACAAAATAGTTCACACCGATTAGCAGCCGTATTGCATTTCGCCGCATCAAATCCACGCCTTTCACTAAATAAGTTTCAGTCTCTATATCTTGAAATGAACATTGCGAGAGGACTAATCGGTTTCGCCTGCGGGCGAGCGTTTCGCGCGATTTCTCGGGGTACGACGGGGGGACGGAGAACCCTTGTTCATCTTTTTCAACGTATCCTGCGGAATCCAGCTGTAATCCACATTCCCACCAGCGGTTCCCAATTCTACAGGGGTATGGCTTCTCGATGAGGTTGCGCGTTTAATTGTTTTGCTCTTTGAAGCAGCTACGGTGTACAGGCCAAAAACGGCTAACGATAAAAGTGAAGCCAGTACAACATACATGAAGAATGTTTCAGCATCCACACCTTCTTCATTCTCTTGTACAGTGACCGTCTTGTTGAAAATAGTGTCTAAATACAGATTATCTTCAGTGTCTTTATAATTTAGCTCAAGAACAAGCCCAAACGGACGGCCCGCAGCCATATCAGCCGCCATAAATTCATACACGAAAGAACCCTCTTTACCGGCGTCGATCATTTTGTTCAAAGACAGGCCTGTGAAGTTTTGGATGTAATACGAGTAGTCTTGTGGGTATCGGAAAGATCCAGATATTCCTGTCATTATGAAATTTTTGGAGCCGGTGTTAGCGAAATGAATGTATGACGTCACAGCTTTTCCGGCGATCAATTCCGCTTCTTCGCCGCTCGAGAAAAGAATCGCGGTCGATGTATCTGGGTGTGGGGCGAGAGATGCGACTTGATCTTCGGATTCTGAATCGCTCTGTTGCCCATCTACCTCCGCCTCATCATCGTCATCTTCTACCTCTGCTTCATCATCTTCTACGTCCACATCATCTCCAGTTTCATCAATTTCTCCTTCATCATCTTCAACTTCGTCCTGTTCAGCGTTGGCCGCGAATTTGTCTTGGATGCACAACAGGTGCGTTGAGAAAAGTAAGCAGAACAAAATCGACAACTTCCACATATTGATAATTGATAATTTTCACAAACCCGACCTTCAAAGTGCTAGCAAATAATATTTGTGACACCGCGATCAACCTGAAACGAAGCGAGACACCGGGCGAGCTTCAGTGACGCGTGCTGTGATGTGGCGTCATGATGGGGAAGCCCCCTCCACGGCGTCGTTTTCGAGCTTCCACGCGAACACCCGGCGAAGTCGATTTCGACCGGGAAAGTGTTTTTGAATACTTCAAAAAGTATATACTTGACGGAATAATTTACTGCGCTGCATTTTTTATGAATATGATTACATTGGCACCCTCAGTTACACCCCAATGATTGCAGGTCAGAGAGAGAGAGAGAGACTATATTATCATCATCATTGGTTTATTACAATGATATATATACAATGATTGGAAACTCCAGTGAGCTCTGCGTTTGAGCGCGTCGCGAGTCATGCTTCACTACAGGAATGAAATCGATGTAAACAAACGGTTCGCCAGCAATCTTTCTTCTGGAACTGGCGTTAATGTAGTGAAAAGTTTTTTAACGAGACCTATTTTGCACGTGAAATGTGTGCATACTGTACAGGTTTTGGCCAATACCAGTAGCATGGCTTAATATTCAGACGAAACTGATGTACCAGTGTGCCTACGTGATGAACACTATGATCGGAGGTGGTCTCGCAGTATCAAATAAAGGTGGATACCTCTTAGTACGAGCTAGAGTTGGGATCAGGTCACTATCTTCAAGTCATTGCAAATTTTTAATCAAGTCACGAAGTCATTTCTAATTTTTTCAAGTCAATTCAGGCAGGTTCTAAAACTGACTCTGAAGTCAGGCCTTCTGAAGTTGTGAAAGTAGGCAAAACCTACTTGAGGATATCGCAAAAAGCATCACGTTTTTGAAGTAATAATAGTCATTATTCCTTTGTTACGGAGATTCATCTTGTGATCCGAATGCTCATATATACAATTGAATAAAAATAAAAATATTTTTGTTTGATACATATCAGGAGTAATCGTCAGCAGCTTGTAGATACAGTATACAATTGACTAACAGATGTATACAAAGTAAAGTCTAACTCATTTCTTCATACTACTCGAGTACTTTTCAGACCGTTCATTTTCTGCTTCAACAAGTAGATTTCAATATCCAATTGACTAAGAAATGTCTGCAAAACCTGGTCTTAACCTACTTTTTCAAACTACGGTACAATTTACCATGATATGATGGTATATCTTATAAGTGTATGTGTGCGCAAGAGCGACCCACAATAGGTAGAAAGTTCCTGCCACTGTCCATGTCAGGTTTGATAGACTTGTGCACAGCCAATGATCTATAAATGATTGTTCTCAGCATATACTTTGTATAGTCATTAAATTGTGATGTTGTCCATGTCCAGTCCAGTTTGTCAACTCTTACAGTC
>ATSW01082028.1:0-10931 GCA_000444245.1 Botryllus schlosseri
CCGCGTGAGGAATGAGCAGAGCATGTAACGCATGCGGCACGAGGCTAGACGAGTCCGTAGAAAAACGTTTCTGCGTGAAGTAGCAATGGTCTCGTGGCATTGTCATCATATCACATATGGCAATCAACTCGCCGTGGATTTGAGTTGTCTACAGTCGCATACGAATTCTTCGTAAAGAAGCGCAACTGAAATGAAGTCGTTGCGTCCTTGCGAATGGCACAAATTTGCACTGTTTCTAATTTTTGTGTGGAGGCGGTAAAAATAGTCATCGTTGATACTCACTACTATGGTTCAAAAGTAGAAGTAGCGAGTAAGTGTGGCACTTCTGTGTACGGCTTGGTTTGTCATGATTTTTTACAATTATGTAATTTACATTACACATTGCTTCAAAGATGAATCCACACTGATTATGGAGATCGGTCACGAAGAGACCAAAAAGGTCTCGTTTAGTGAACGTAAAACTACGCCAGTAATCGAAGACAGGTCATTCAGTCGCAATGTAGATAATGTGCTTGTAATTTTAGATCATACCGTATCATCCGCGGGAGCTCAAAGTAGTCACCGTCGGTACTCAAGTAGAAGTAGAAGTAGCTATTTTCGAGTTGGTAAAAAAGCAAGCTTTGCCGAAAAAAATGAAAACTATATTCCAAGTGGAATTAGTCTGAATTCGTAACCGCTTGACTTGAGCAAGTTGGCCAAAGTAGGAGTGCATACTTCAGTGCTCTGAGAAAGTCGAAGTACTCTGACTTCACAATGTGTGTTACTCGGCCCGGAACCATAAAACGGTCGTCTGTGTTGAGTTTGAAAATTTTCGCGAATACACACATACGTCATACCCATTACGTGTTCACTCCTCCGCCAGACCTTTCTGGAATTGTCGCCGCGCGCACGGCTAACATTCCGCGTTCGCGTCTAATCGCCGGTCGAAGCGCGAATCGCTTTTATCAGTCTTAACAAGTAGACGCTGCGGTCGAATTATTTCAAATATTGCGCCTACTTAGCCGTCGTAATTGCAGGGCGCGCACCTGTCAACAATCGACTCGCCCGGGTTTTAACGTTACCGCTACTTGTGCAGGAAAAAGGCGTACCTATTACCGCGGACCTTATCACGAACGGCACGGAAGACCACGGCCAAGCGCAAGACGAGCCGAGTCCGCAAGTTGCCGAGGAAGTTACGGACGCCGCGCCCATGAAAGAAACAGATAAGGTGTGTGATTTCTGCGTGAAATAAATGAATTTGCAACAACGATATATCAGATCGCGGCTACATAAATTGTTATTTCATCAAGGGTCGATCGTACTGAAATCCTATTTTAGCGCTATGCTCACGTTGTAAATCCCATTATGAAGTCTTATCGGTGTGTTAATGGTTTGTCAAAGTCCCAGCTTTGCGGGACGGTCAGCCTTGGTCCGTTTTGTGACGCAATGACTATTTCAGCCAGCAAGTGCTGATCGGTTATAATATCGGAAAACTGATTAAAAGGTGGATGTATCCTGGGTATTGACGGAAATCTACCGATATGAATTACGTTTATGATGTATGAACTTGTTTATATTTGATTTTTACTCCGGATTCCTTCGTAAAATAAAATATGGCATGTTATGTATTACCCGGGCATTTGCTTGCATTGTCTGATTATTTTATTTGATAGAATACCATTCTCCCATCTCCATTAATGCGTCTTGCCTTGATGTAGCAGCTATTGAGAGACTGTTTTGTTGGCTATGGTTTGTATAACTTAACCATGACAAAATGTTAAGTTTCTGTCAAGGTGAGCTGTCGAGACACAAGATGAGAGAGTCAATATATCTACTGCAGGCAGTGTTTTTATTATTGGTTGTAAATATCTTGTAACTGCGGCCAGGAGTATGGTGCGATCTAATGCGGTAACGTGGCATCGATAAGCTTTTAGGTATCGTGCCGTCAGCGAGAAGTATGTTACAGTCCTGGGAGATCATCTTCATAATCGCTTATACATGGTCCATTCGCTTAGCTTACAATCCTGTCAACGCAAGCTTGATTCTGATGTGGTATTCCACGGGAGGCATACTGCGTGGCATGCGAGGCTAGAAGGGCGGTACACACAGACACGTTCTTTCCTGGAGTTGTCTTGTGACATCATAATAATGTAGACTACCTTAGACTCGACGCCATCGTGGCGCAACGTTCAATGTGAAGTGCGAATCCTTGCAATGTGCACACTATAACTATGTAACCACCGGTCTTTCGACACTATCCAACTACTTGGCGATGATCCGACCAACAAAAGATTATATATCTGAGTACAGCCCTATGCTAAAGCCTGGAGAGTGGACACTGGTGGACATTTTGTACTTACGTTTGCCAGATTCAGTACCGGTAGTTTGCAACTTGTAAATTTTAAATGTAAATGTTCATTTCAAACGGAACTCATCACTCTTCGTAATATACTGTCACGTCACAGCGCAAGTAGATAAAATCACTAGGAGCGTAGCCTGTCAGTGCCTGGGGCGATGGGAATTTGCCAATTCTGTGGCCTTAACTAGGAGCAACCTCGTAGCGATGCCAGTGTCACAAATATACCTTTGTGTGTACATTTTTATGTACATTCGTTTTGTACGAACGGGTTTCAACGAAAACAACTGAAATTTCAGGATGGTCTATAGCGGAGTGAAGTGTTTCTGGAAGTCGACTGTCAACTCTAATAATTATATTCCAATGCCTATGCTCCTTGCCACTATGAATTAATTTATCAACGGAAGTTATAGTTTCGAAACTTTAACCCAGAACTACATCTTTATGCAGCATTTTTTCGGTCGGCGGTCATCATCATCAGAACCGGACTTGGACAACTAGAAAATTTTAAGCTTTTCTGAATTAGATTAGAACCAGAATAAGAGCTACATACTTTTTTCCAAATTAGATTAGAATTAGAATTAGAATGACACAGCTCTTTCAAATTAGATTAGAATTAGAATTAGAGCTACACTGCTTTTTTCAAATTGGATTAGAATTAGAGTGACACAGCTTTTTCAAATTAGATTAGAATTAGAATTAGAGCTACACAGCTTTTTTCAAATTAGATTAGAATTAGAATTAGAGCTGCACCGTTTCTTTTTTCAATGAGATTAGAATTACTGAATTTGCAAAAACTTGGAAATTGAATGAAATTGTGAATGGTAAATGAATACAGCAAAAATCAGTTCATATCAAATCACAGTGCGTTCCCGTGACCATGAGAATGGTTGACGCCTGTGCACCAAGCTTGGCTCGTTTTTTTACTATGCCAGCGGTCACTGCAATAGCAGCCGGCGGTCCGATTTGAGATTTTGGAAATACGCGAATAGTTTTGAGATGAAAAAATTTATTTCAGTTTCAAAGTATTATTGTTGTTGTTTCAAAATAAGGTATTCGCCTGTGCCCAACAACACTATCCCACACTAGCTGAAACGGTTTCGGCGATGGCAACAGCATTCCATCGATAGAGAGTCGTCAGATATCAATAGCACAAGAATATTGCCTTGACGTGCAATGGCTCAGATACTGCCAAGACGCAGACGCTTAGAAAACGGCATAGGACGTCCCTACAAGATCAATCTCAAGGATGAGATGGTCTTTCAGCTAGAACCATGTCTGGCTATCCCCAATATCGATTCATTGGTCGTTGGAAAGCGTTGTCGGGTATCGTGAGCAACTCATAGTTAAAAATAAAATGACTTTTATGATCATAATACTTCTTGTTGTTATTGTACTGGTTTAATAAAATATTAGGGTACTTCTTTTGCGGTAACCATGCCATGAGCATCGCCCATGTTAGTCAGAAGGGTGTTAACCCAACGTAAAGTTTTGAAAACGTGAATGCTGATCGCAGACGCAGACTACAAGCTATTATGCTTGCAGGCTATTATTCGTCCCAATAACCATGTAAGTAAGGCGATGGTATCTTGACACTGGATATCCCTGCGCGAGAGGAATATTCTTGTTAACTCGCTGCAAAATAACGCGGTCAAATAGGCATTTGAAGGAAAACAATGAATTAGATTAGTACTAAAGTTAGAGCATAAGGACATTTCATAAATTGGATTAGAATTAGATTACTGGCATTTCGCTCTAATTTAGTGAAATTAGACAACTAGAATTATCTAATTGTCCAAGTCTGATCAGAACACCCAATCCGTACCAATGTTCTATACTCACTATAACTGTTGAACCGACGACGATCTCGAGGGTTCCAGCCACCCCACATCGTATACGCCGACTGTATTGGGTGCAAAATGTGCGTAGGCTCACACTACATGTTTTCGAAAGTATTTAAAGTTTGAACAATTATGGCATAATTATACAACGTTTGAAAAAACAAACACAATGTTTTTTTAAAGGCATTTGTTTGAAACACTGTTTGTTTTGAATGCAACCCTAACTACAAAGCGGCGCGCGTTATTAGTGGAAAAGACGTATCTGTGAAGTCGTGAAAAACCCACAGTTTTGTCACAAAGTGATATGAAGTAGGTATGGTCGGAAACGGATATTATAACACGTGACAATAGAGATAATTCCAAGTCCCTCGCAAACTGCGTAGATATAGTGACTGCTTCCAAGCAGTACCCGTTAAATTATGATGTGACAGTGTTGGCGCGCGAGTTCGCATCAGAAAAATTCACGGTTCGTTCCATCCCTGAAGGATTGCTCGCGCCATCCATCCGTCATCAGTTAGCACACACCGTCCTCATACATTGTATTACCGTGATTTCGGTCAAACCGCAGGTAATGTCAACATTAAAATGTGGCGTTTCCCAAACGGCGGCTTTTGTTGATTTTTCCCGAAATCGCGAGCAACGAGATGTCATCATTCAATATTTTTAACCGCCCGCTTTTATAGGAAATCTGGTAGCGCGTAAGTGATGTTTGTTGTTCCTACAGCCCGCACGGCTCGTACATCGCCACCCCACTCTCTTTATGCTTTTGATGAAAATCGATATAATCTGGGCTCCGTGCTCATTACATTAATTCATTGCGTCGAAAAGATTTTGCGATTCATTAACGAGCGCTTACGCCGTTCAACTGAGGCTGATGGCGGCGGTAAAGGGGTTGAAGCAGGTTCTTGCGTCGTTATTGTAATGAATCCGTTCCTCTCGCGTGAGCTTTCGGGTCGATGGTTGCAATTAGTGTGTAAACGATATTTTGATATCTATGTCTTCGAGATTGTTGGCTTGTGATTTTTGGATCGGGTTACGATATTCGACGCTGAGTTTTCGAAATTTTGTAGGAAGATCGAGAAGGGCCGGTCAAAATCGAGTCAAGCGATCGAATATTGCTCATTATGGCTTCATATTAGTGTGGATAATGTGGATACTTCAAAAATAATATACCCTTTTCCTTTTCTGCCACCACAAACCGAAGAATGCAAGCTCTGCAACATTTACAGGAAATTTAGTATTTTTTCGATCATCCATATTTCACTGCGCTTTGTGACAATCATTACCGCTATGGTACGTATCATGTCTCGTAAAAGTGTGAGCATTAACCCGTTTCGGAGATATATAATCAATGAAGAATCAAGTTACCCCGTCACCGACACTCCTGTGTCGAATTTATGCTCCGTTTTCGGTATCCAATCTGTTTGTAAAAGCACTTTCTCAACTATAAGGGGCTGGAAAGCTACGAACTGAACAAAATTCCACGAGTGTCGGTGAAAATGTAAGTTAACGTGATTCGCAATGAGTGACCTAAGAACTAGGAGTGGTATTCTCCAACCACCCCAGTGGTTCTCAAACGCTTTTAAACACGCCCCTCTTTATGATAGTGCAAATTTTCGCGCCCCCTCTTATCGCCATATCACAAAATGAAACCAGAATGCTAGCAATCCCAGCGGATAGTTTGATGGCATGGAAGGTTATGACTGTTGATGAGAGAATCCTCAAATATGAAATTCGGACTATACGCAGAGCAATACCTTTGTGTCGGAGGTAAATCGCGCGAAGCTATGCTTCCACGCCCCCCAAGTTTGAGAACCGCCCGACCACCCTACTGCAATGTATTACATTGCGTATGAAAGTTCCAGCGTGTATTCCATTCTCCTGCTGCTTCTCGAATAGCAGCAGCGACTAATGAGATGTCGCAAACTACTTGCTTGTTGTGATACATTTCTAGCATAGGATACGATATGGGTGTCTGAAAACGGTCATTGCCGCACAGTATCACTCCGCTTACTCCCGTTCCATTCGCGAACGGAGTCCTGATTAGGGTTACCGTATTTTGGGATCCGGGGAGAAGGACACTTTTAATAACCGCAATAGTTACATTACCCGACTAAAAGACTACTGTTTCTCAAACTTTTACGTGAAATCCTGTTGTGTTGACTAAAAAAGGTCATTTATCCAGTCCTGCTCCCGAAGTCCCGCCTGAACGTACCCGTACAGATTCCGCGTGATTTGTGACGGTATTTCTGTTGTCTGGCCTTTAGCCTGACTCTTAAAGCTATAAAGCAGGGTTGTAACCAAGTCACAAGGTTCCGATTCACAAGTCAATCTCACTGGTACAGTTTTGACTGGAGTCAAGTCCGAGTCCAAGTCAGCTGGTAGAGGGTTGAGTCCGAGTCCAAGTCATTTTTCAGTTCAATCCGTTTCAACCCATTCTTTTCAACTCTGCTCGACTGATATAGAATTGCTCGCATTCATAAATAGTAATTTTCCTCAGTTTTAACAGTTTCTGGCCATATTTTCAAGTATCAGGACTGATGGAAGAAATACCTATAATGTGGTAACTTTACTATTCTTTGAAGTCTTGGCCGTCCTAGTCTAGAGTCATATGACTTGGTTCGAGTCATACGCAATAACTCGAGTACACGTCGAGTCAATACAAAAATTGACTCGAGTCAAGGCGAGTCACCAAAAAATCGGGGCTCGAGTCATAACAACCCTGCTATAAAGCTGGAAGATTTCTCAAAAAGGGGGTAGTTAGTTGTCCCATTCCTTTATGCTGTGGTTCGAGTACTATCCATTATTTCAATGTCGTCTCCCTCCACTCTCTACTACCGTGCCTAGCCTATTGCTACACGTTCGGGATGCTGTAATACGACCAATCGAGCTTTCATTATTATTAAAACTAGATTCGGATTCTAGTGACTGCTACTGGTAATTCAGATATTTGTGCTGGAGTGTGTGATCTCAACTCTGGTGTTAGCTCAAATGCCCATTGTATGATGGCAATTGTCTTCTACTCTCAGATGTAGGGTAGCATCCAATTTCAACGCGCGGCATGTCACCAAAATATCCGGATTTCGCGAATTGAATTTCGTCCGGCTTTATAATGTTACGAAGTGCGATACGTTCCGAACTGCCAATAAGTAGAGCAACTTGCGTATACTGTGTATGCTGGACATTGAACCTTTCTATGGAACCCCTCTTCTTCATTCGCTGAACGTTAAGCCATCATTCATGAGTGTCATCGACATTCCGAAAACCGACGCCCGCTTGGATCGATTCCGTAGGCTATACGCTTTATCAGCTGCCGCCAGCTCTTGGCGCGTGAACGAAATATGGCATTTCTTTTGTATTTGAGGCTTGGGGTCGGTGCTACTTATGCCGATATGTTCCAGGCTTCGGAACGAAATATAGCTGTGCACTGCCTGCGATAACTCGTGTAATGTATGCGACGTGATGTAGAGCGGAACGCTCGCAATTCCGAGCGACGGTCCTTCGTTATCAAATTTTCGGGCGCGTTACTCGAAACAAATAGGCTGTCACAACTTGACTCGAATCGTTGTGCCCATTTTTGATTATGACGTCATGTGAGGTAATAATTACCGAACAGTTATCGTACATCGCGGTGGCTTTTATGCGGTCATGAAAAAATCACAGCAGCCACGCTTGATCAAAGTATGCCGTGCTTTGTGACTATTCTCTCTCGTTGATATAATGAGTCGCAAGTCACGATAATTGTATAATTTCGACACTCAAAAATATCGGTTCTCAATCTTGAATCTCTGTGGAAAATAATGGCAAATGACTATTGTTTAGCCTCGTGATATCTTCGAGTTCACTGCAATCCGTTTATTGAATTTATGTCGTGTGCCTTGTGTCGCAAAGGAAAACTTTAGTGTTACGACAGCGAGGCAATATTCAGTTCTCGAAACCGCGATAGTGAAATATGATCTAATTGACACCTGGCAGTCTATGATGGTAAACCTTAAGTCGTGACACTGTCAGGGCGGTGCTTCAGATCGCCCCGCCCCTTTAAGGCCACGCGCAGCACCCAATGGACAATTGGCCATGTATAATACGGTCGATATCAGTAAGGATTTTCCAGATATGTCAAGTAATTTGATGTACAAATCTGCGTCGCAGAGAAACGCTGGAATAATTATGCCTAGAATTCCGGAATTTTTTTTAATGACCTAGTATTTTATAACGTTTTTTGTCTACGTCTCGCAGTACATAGTATGATATATTATCAAGTTCGTATGATCAAAATATTTACTGCATCAAATCATAGAATGTATTTGGAACTAAATATAGACTGGGCGAAGCGGTCGTAGCGAAACTACTATCCCGGTTCCCGAGAACTTGATACATCGCGCAACCTGATGTGGCATGGACTCGACACTTTCCGTGTATAATAGAATGCGTACCTACCTGTATGATTTTCTGAGAGGCTGTCCAACGACAATGGCTGCAAATTTTTTTGTTACGATTTAGTGATACCAAATCATGGTACTGATGTAATCAATAGCGACTCTTGTATGTGTTATATATGTCTTCTTATTTTTTATTATGGTCGATATATTTTGTTATCTTGTGGCGATTTTAGATCGATAAGCGTCACTCGTTAATCGCTTCTATTGGGCATGCGTAAGATACGATCATTAGGCAATGCTCACAAGGCGTGTGACAGTGCAGCCGGTGCGATGGATTGCATGCAATTCACGTAACCATATTTCCGCCAGCATTTGTGAGTTATGGCGTATGCGAGACGTTTGATTCGAATGCGGAAGTCACGCTTCGTCATCGGAAACTTTTATCGAATTGCAGTGCTTCCGAAAATATTACGTTAGTAGAAGTTGCAATATAGACAGGCGTTCATGAGCTCTCGGCGTATTAGCGCAGGAGGATTGCCTGAGAGTTTCAGATGGTTCGTGGTAGATTCGTTCACCATACACGGTTCCGACAGTAGATATGAAGTGGTCAAGCAAACTGTAACGAACTAGACATAACCAAAAGTTGCCGCTCGAGTAGTATCGTTATGGGTATATCATATATTAAATTTATCAGCATCTAAATCTGGTTTCTTAACCTACTGCGACTTAGTCGGCTGTTTTTTTTTCGTGCTTTACCGTTTGTCACTAGTGTGTGTGTGGAAGTGGAGTCCGGCGCTCGTTAGGTCATTTTGCGCAGTGGTCGGCAACCGGTGGTCCGCGAGGGGCCCTGTACTGGTTCGGGAAAAGTTCGTGCACTTTTGCATACTGGTCAAGATCACTAATCAGAATTTATAGAGTATCAAGTATCAAGTCTTTTTAATCGAAACATATTTGTTACTCTCTTTCTGTGCAGTGTACACCCTTTGCTGAATGAGATACAATCAATTTTCAACGTTGAACCGGAGCCTACGATATCGTAAGCCCCGGTTGAACGTTTTTTTGAACACCGGTCCGCAAAAATTATTTCATTTTGAAACTGACCCGCAGAGCAAAAAAGGTTGCATATCCCTGATTTAGTGCAACGTGTTGTATGTTTCGACATCGCTTTTTAGATAATTGGTAGTAGTCCATCTACCGCGTGGGAGTCACTAAATTATACTCTCATAAAGTTGAAAATGACGTAATTGTCACGCATCTACATGATACATTCCGCATCGTGAGTTGCGTGCGTGGTACAGGAATTGCTTGGCAGATCTTTCATTTTCACGCTTGTCGCGGTAATATAACTGATCTGTTGGTGTATGCTCATTTCATCTTCTGAATTATGTGTTCCGATGTCTTCGTTGAATGTTGAATGCTAATGGTGAGCGATGTGATCGGTGTCGGGCTGTATAGGCTATAAACGCGCACCACGCGTATCTATTTCTGCATGATGTGACATTCTTAGCAAGGTCCAGATCGGATTGCATGCCACGATTGGCGTTTAACTGGTCAGTCATTTGTGAGACTCATTTTCTAATTATATCTATGACAATGATATCGCCACACATACAAACAACAATTGAGCAACAATAGTCTTATGGTGAGGTATTGACTTTTGTTGGTATGCTCGCATTTTGCACAGGTTATCCGTTGTGTAATGTAGCATCTTGAGATATGCCTTCTGTTATACACTCAGATAAATTCAGATCACCGCAAATGCCAGGTTGACTCTTTCGTGGTACATGCGTTCGGTATATGTCTCGACATTTTGAAAGCTCTTCTAATTTAATAGTGGAGCATACGTCCTGACCCGTTTCAAACTTTAGGAAACGATTTTACTTCACGAGGCTATACTGTCGCAGTGTCGCTTATCTTCCGAAACACCGTTGCAATGTGCCGGTCGTGTGGGCGATTGTTCGCAAGTGGCCGTGTTTTGACCTGCGTGTTTTGCGTAGTAATATGGTAAACAGGTCAAGCGAGTTGAGATGATTTACTTTATCAGGCATATTGTTCCATCTACTTGCATCTATATATTCTGCGATATCGAAACATTTTTGGATAGGAATCGTAATAGGTCGGTCGCTTTCGAAGTAATGCCAGATGCTTTTCGTCAGCACAACTACTGTTAACCATTTTCGCACTGCCAGATGACTGGTACGCACCTCTCTGTGCTTGGGATCAGACGACCCAAATGCGTGTCCAAGTCCTTTCAAATGTACTAAACTTTGGTCAGACAGTGATTTTTAGTGACTTCATATCCACTGTTGTCATGTGATATCGAATGTTTTAACTACTTTTCACGATATAGGCTTGATTTCTGAATGAGTCTGAGTC
>ATSW01082063.1:0-12684 GCA_000444245.1 Botryllus schlosseri
TCTCGCCATTTTCCTTTGGGGGCAGGTTGCTCCCCGGATTATGTGTGTATTTACCAGTTTTACTGTGAATAAAGAATATTAATATATTGCGAATATATTCTTGCATAGACAGTTTTCGAACTTTATGTAAAATCTGAATGTTTTTTTTTTCTCTCGAAAGCAAGTTATTATCAAGTATCGGACAAAATGTAGCCTTAGGGTATGAAAACGTGCGTGGCAATTAGGATGGCGTGGCGTTCTCTGATTGGTGCGTACCAAAAACGGATCCCCTCATTACTACAATCCTTTGATGTTTTGAACTTGCGAATAAGGAATAAATGATATAATGATTACAATCAAGCTGATATCTCGACTTCATGGTTGCAAACTGGTTTTTCGAACTCCCGCCATACTAAGTCAGTCTTACTACATCGATGCACAGCATTCATACACGTTACATATGGTTGCTTTGCTACCTGTAATAGCTTGGATTTTACTCATAGTCAAGTCCGCGACATGTGAGTAATTGGTTAAATGACAGGAGAAGTCGTTGGAAATCGATTTTTTCCTCACTTCGTTATAATGAAACTGCCCGAATACGCCCTTTACCCGAATTAAGGAATCTTGAAAGCAAATTTCAACACTAAAACCAGGAAAGACTGGGGTAATGCCGATTTATAACAAGCCTGGTCTAGGAGAAATCCATGGAAGTATTATTGACTTACCGTTTCCGTTGCACGATGCCTCTGTAGAATTAATCGTCCATACTTTTTTCTCGGCATTTACTGTAGACACCAATATTGGTATTATGATGAAATTTGGATTGAAATATCCAATGATCATGATGAGCAGAATCAGAATCAGTTGAGGTAGAAACTTCTGTGATCTCGTATCCACGTTTTATTTAATCAATCAAAATACACTCGTTTAAGTAGTATCTCTAATCATCTGACGTCACACAAAATACGTTATGTTAAACTTGGTGATGTATGATTTGCTAGTTTTATATTGAATTCGTAGGACCTTATGTTTATTTACCTCAAATATAATCAGCAGCGTTATTATTATATCCCGACTCAAATTACCACCGACCTAGTTTGATGGACACCAGTTTCAACGTCATGTGATCTCTATGAGCCCGCGGTAATATTTAGTTAAATTGGTTTTGTTTCCAGTTATACCATAATAGAGTTCCTTTTCGTTATTTTAGCGTCAGTTCCGCAGAGAGGAAGAGAGGGAGAGAGAGACATGGTATTCCTTTTTGCATGCACCATCGAGATGCTTTGACGACGGAGATGCGATACGGCCTTTATAGTAAGGTCATCTAGTCTGCAACCCCGTTTTTCTCCTCCATGCTATCCGTGATTGCTGAGCGCCGAGCATGATAGCGGCCGATACCAGTTTTCGAGTCGTTGGTATGACCCGTCAAAAGATCGAACCCACGACCTAGCCGACCTACCTGTCATCACCATTAAACTACCTCATTATCGAAAGTTTACTTTCGATACATTCATCTATGATATAAATATGAATTTATTTTCAATTGTTTCCTTATATTGAATCGATAACAATAAATTAATAAGGACTCTGCTCTGGAGACGCCAAGTCCCTAAAAAAAGATTTGCATCAGTAATTACCGCAGCGATGCATAAAAAATTAGGGTAAGTCCAGTCGAATGCAGAGCGGTGTGAAAACAGCTGCGGCCTGCAGGTAGATCATGAGGGGCTGTGTCGAAAAGAGGATGAAGCATGAAGTTAACCGCCTGATGATTATTGTGAATCAAATGTTACGAAGATTGAGCTTCTTTATATTTATAATGTTAAATATCATGTTTCCGCTAGTTCAATGTACCTTATCTATTTCACATCAGAATGTCAAGACTAAACTTTTGCTGTAACATATCGTGGCTGTTCAGAGAAAATGAGTTCACAGAACGGTTCGGCCTGGCGAGCAAGGCTGGCTTCAAAGGTGATTATTAATTATACATATTTATTATTATTTAAAATTCCGACGCCATTTGCCTGGACTTAACTCTAAACCTGTTAAAGAACCATAAATCCATATTACTACTAATTACAAAATCTCTACTATTTGAATTGAAAAATTCGATGCTATTGTTCGCATTCATGGACAATGGACAATATGGACATAGACCGTATAGTTATTCAGTATTTTTGTCGCAAAATGAATTACCATACATTTTTACATTCGCCGTGACTGCTTAAGATTTGTAATTTGTTGATTGGCATTTAAAGGTCACAACTCACAACGCGGGTAAAAAAATTGAAATGAACCAATTTTTCTATTTATATTTGAACTTGGTAGTTCATCTCATCATAACTTAATGATGATGAAATTAGTAAATTACTTTTTTTGCATTTATTAGAAGTGCTTCTAATTATTTCATATTTCAGCTGTGGAAATGGGATGGCCCTACGACATTGACCTGGAAAAGCTTGTTGCAGTGAAAGAGAAATCTGGAGTGGAGTGCATATTAATGAACACTGGTTCAAGTTAGTCTTTATTCGGTGATATATCTTGTCATTACACGCGAGAAGTACACTGATACACTGCTTTGTATTTGTATCATGATCTTTCGTTTTGCTTTGAACTCAAATCTAATCAAAATCAAAGTTGATGAATTCCAAGTCCAAGATCTCAATTCATTCCATATCATATCTTTCAAGAGCTGTTCAAAAATAACTTTTTCAAAAAAGTTTACTGGCTACTTGATAAAATTGTTACATTGGCTAAAACGCAGTACATCAAATTTGGCTCAATGCCATCCCGTAGAACCGTGTCTATAAGTTATTGGAGTAGAAAATTTTGGATTTGAAAAAAATAGTATTCACGTGTATATAGAATTACCCACCATAAATACTATTTTTTTAAATCCAAAATTTTCTACCCCAATAACTTCGTTTCTATACGAGTTGGAATTGAGCCACATTTGTTGTGCATCGTTTTTTTAGTTGGCCTTAACAATTTCATGGGGTAGGTAGCCAGTAAGATTTGAATTTATAATATGTCTTAAATTTTCTGCTGTGATAGCTACGCTTATACAGGTTGGAATTTAGCCGAAATTGATGTGCAGCATTTTTTCAACAAACCTAACAATTTTATCAAGTAGCCAGTAAAATTCTCAAATAACCTAATTTTGAACAGGCCTGAAGAGCACGATTTAAAAAATACAACATCAGTCTGTCTTCACCATGAAATCATCAGGTAACAGTCTGATGCTAATACACAGAGCTTGCTGTTTTCAGTTCGTAATCTCGGATTTGCCGCTATCCCCGGTGCTGAACAAGATTTCCATGCCGAGTTAGATTTGGCTTTGAAATATGCAAAAGCTTTGAAATGCAAAAAGTAAGTTGTATTAGAGGAAAACTATCTTTTTATTGAAACGATAGTGTCATGAATTAATCGTTTTGTGGTCTAGCAATTAGAGCATCCCAATCAGACTTCCATAGCTTCAAGACATCTTTAATGTTTTTCTAGGATTCATATCATGGCTGGGAAGCTGCCTGACACCTGCAGTCAATATGGAGATGATGACTGTAAGGCAAAGCATTATCCGGAATATACAAATACTTTCATCAAGAACTTGCAGTATGCTGCAGAAAAATTGGCACCGGTAAGGTATTGAGTGCCATGGAACGTATTCAAAATATCGGAAATCTTTACATATATGCACTTTGTGAAAATGCTGTGTTTCGATCATGGATTCACGGATATGTCATTTCCAGTAAAGTTCGCAGCTTTGCACTACATGTTTCGTATGCTGCAATAAGGCCAATTGAGATTTACAGCCTTTCGCATTGGATAATATTATCGAAACTATAATTTTTGGTGATAAATAACCTCTTAGTGGCAGGCAGCGCATAATTTCAGTACCATACTTGAATAAATCGTCTTTTACTGCTCAACTCGAATCATTAGATTTAATACTCAATTCAGAATACTCAAATCATTGTGCTCAGCTCCATATATAACAACAGAGATGGTCAGTAACAAAGTTCTTCTACTATTAATTATAATTAGAACTAATCACTGTAAATACTTTTTTTGAATCCAACATTTTGAACACCAATACCTTTGCTTCTACTGGTTGGAATTGTGCCAAAGTTGATATGGTAAAATTTGAAATTTTTTGGGTAATTGTGATCAACCGTGATGTGCATGCTCATTACTGCAGGTTAACAGACCCAATTTCATGCTTGTGCTAATCAAGCGTTCTAAACTGTTTTTAGGAAGGTATAACCGGTCTGATAGAGCCAATCAATTCAAGGAAGGACGTACCAAACTATTTTCTGACCACTCATCATCAAGGTATGTGGTAACTCGTATTTTGATTGATACTAGCCGTAAACAAAAACTATTTTACTTACGATTGTTGATATACATTGTTCTTTCCAATTCCCTAGTAGTTGCTGACATTTACCCCTGACGACTGTTAGCCGAAAATATTCGGGTTTATTTCATTATGAATATACTATTCAATTGTATGCCTTACTTCTGCTCAATCAAATGTGTGTGTGTATTCAATCATTCATGTTGCCAGCTGGCGATATTCTGGACAAAGTCAACAGGCCAAACATCAAATATCAGCTTGATTTCTACCATCTGCAAATTATGAGCGGTAATCTGTCCGGGAATTTCAAGACGTTGCTACCTAGAATCGGTGAGTGAATAGCAGGGTCGGAGACCTAACTACTAATCGAATGTTTTCCCCATTTACTATTGCAGTATTGAAATCCAGTGTGTTCTTACGACTATAACTAGTAAGCATGAGTGTATAACTGTATATACTCGCTCATAATCTGTAGAATTTCGGCTTGACATAAGATCTTAAGGGTCATCTATCGATATGAAAAATGTATCTAAAAATTTGAAAAACTGTACATTAGCTACTTTGATTCGACCGCGACAATATCTGCTTTAGAGTCAAATAATCAACGACAACTGTTCATGCACAAATGCCCAAATCAAATTTTTGACCTCAATACACTGTGCTTCTTTTCAGGTCACATACAAATAAGCCAAGTCCCTGGACGCGGGGAGCCATCCTGCCCGGGCGAGATTAATTATGAATATATCTTCACCTTGTTAGAAACCCATGGTTTCACCGATTGGATTGGATGCGAGTACGCCCCCTCAAGTAAGAACTACCACTGTTTAACACTTGCTATCATTGGAAGGATGAGATTTCTATTGAAGTTGAAACTAGTGTTGTAATGACTCGAGTCAGAATTTTTCGTTGACTTGTCTTGACTCACTGGAGTCACTTTGTGTATTGACTTGACTTGTGCTCG
Organism: Botryllus schlosseri; assembly: GCA_000444245.1. NCBI lineage: Eukaryota > Metazoa > Chordata > Ascidiacea > Stolidobranchia > Styelidae > Botryllus > Botryllus schlosseri. Next base: position 5,292 of record ATSW01082063.1, read on the forward strand.
AGTCGTTGTGCATGACTAGGCCAAGTCATATGACTCGAGACATTCTATATGACTTGATTTTAGTCTCGTCTATCTGTACTATGGTTGCAACATAATATATTGAACGAATCAACTGGACAATATTTGATGATTAAACCTTTTATTTTAGAGGGAACGGAAGAGAGCTTACAATGGTTTCGAAAACTGTGCAACAATCGCTAAATCTGATTTTGTGTTACTGTTATCTGCAGCAGTCCTTCGATATTTTAATTCATTTTAATTTTAATTTTACCCATCCATACTGATTCATTGTGATATCTTAATCTTGTGTTCGTGGTAACACTTTCGTTCAAGCGATTTGATATTGTTAATCAATACAATTCTGCAATTGCGTCCATAATTACCTGTATTGTATTATGAATAGGGCCCGCACACCAGACTTGGACAACTAGACAATTCCAGTTGTCTAATTTTGAAATGTTTCTATGCTTTAATTTCAATTTTAATCTAATCTCTGGTTTTCCTGTAAATGCTACAGGAGAAGTGTATAGCGCAAAACGAGGCAACTTTGGTTTGATATCAAATGAACTAGATTCAATTTCTAAGTGTTTGTGCATTCAGTAATTCCAATTATAATCTAATTTGGAAAATCCTGTATAGCTATAATTCAAACTCTAATCTAATTTAGTAATAGCAATATTTGCTAGTTTTCTACGTCTGCTGCATGTAGGTGGCATCAGGGATTAGTGATGCATTCATTTCATCCGAGACATATCATTCGTTGCTGATATCATGCGATAATAATAGCCTCCATGTTTTCCAAGATTCAATTCTCATGCATATTTGACTCGAAGCCAGGGATTGTGATTTCTCGTTGCTTTAGGTATAGAGAGCTGTGTATTTGAATAGATTGCCGGCACTGCTGGTACTTGGAGATGTATTACGCTTGGTATGGTATGGCAAAAGTGATATCAGTTCCACTTGATGGCTTCAGAGGAGTTGCTGAAAAAAGCTATTCTGCTGTTGAGTGCTTGAAATGCGTTAACACCAGAAAGCTCTCTTCTCTTAATACTGGTAGATAGATGGATGCCAGTTTAAGTCCATTTAGACGGGACTGGTAAAGCTCAGCTGGAAAATCTCTAGTTAGCCACACAGTCATGACTGGACGCAATTAGTGTATCGACTCGACTTGTACTCGAGTCATTGCGCATGGAAATCATTTGACACGAGACTCCGACGGCCAAGACAGATATTTCATTGTAATTTTGCATCTATCAATACTGGTTCAGTGAGGGAAATTACTATATTATGAATGTATTCGATATCATCTGAGCAGAGTTGTCAAAAGTGGGTTGAATATGAGTCAAATCCAAAACTGAAAATTAACTCATACTCGAGTGTCAACACTATGACTCGGACTCGACCCTCTGCTCTCCGAATTGGACTTGACTCGGTGGTGAATTGAAAATGACTCGAGTCTAGACCACCTGTCCAAGCTATCAGCGAGGAGTCAACATTGCATGCGATTTATTGTCACGAATTTTCAACAGCAAAAACTGAACTCACGAATCACGAGGACAGAATACAGTTATCGTTTCAAGGCGAATTTGCATGATAAATCCAACTGACTCGCAGGTGTGCGCACTCCTAATAAATTATTCGAGTCAGAATCCAACACAAATCAGAGCACTGATTTGAACCTTCGTAATAAATATCGCTGGGCAAAATCGAGTACTCGGAGTAATTCATAATTCTTGTCCATAACACTTAGTTACCATTGTGAGGCTTACATCACTAGAAAAAAATGTCATTCCATGAATATTAATACCCTTGTACAATAAGTTTTCCTATGCTGAGAACCAAGGTTTGGAGGCTCCAACGGTGCAAACAGATTATTGACACTACATTTTTCAATATTACAATCTGAGTGATTCTCTTTAGTCAAATAAACCGACTCTCACTACTCAACTCCAATCTCTGTGTCCAGCCCAAGTCATAAATTGCAGCACATTTCAAACATCCTCGAAAATCGAACCATTCTACCAGACATTTGATCGATATATATAACTCTATATTGAAATAAAAAGCAATCCTAAATTTCCTTGTCCGACAATTTGTTCCTAGTTTTTTTCGCGAGTCTGTTCTCCTCCACCAGGATTACGGATGCGAGTAGCATCACAACTGCTATGGTTGTCAACCAGCAACGCAGTCCCAACATCCATTTCGGATAGTCGCCGAACATACGTAGATCATTGTATAGAGATAGTGTCAGTCCGAACGATACCTGGGAACAAGATGTTAGTTTACTTGCCAATTTCAGAGGATAGGCTATGTTATCAGCATTCTAGTTTAAGAGAATATTCATATTGAAATAAACTTGAATATCTTCGGTTAATCCTCATCAGGGGTAATCATCAGCAACTAGTAAAAGAATTGAAAAGATTTCACATCAACAGTGGTATTGCCAAATTCTCAACTAGTTGCTTCAATTCGATATTGAAGTTTTGTACGTCAAAGAGACTCTTCAATTACCATTCTGATGAAAAACTGTAGCTGATAGTGATAACACAAGTCACAGACAGCGGCACATTGTTGGGAACAATTCACTTCGTTTAGTCACAAATCATATCTAGTCGAATTTTCAAAAAGGCACTGTTCAAGTCATTACATTTTACAAGATGATTGAAGTAGGTGTAGCGAGTAGCCCACAAGAGGCTATTCATTCTGAATCAAGAAACGAATAGATTGAACCAGGCACGCAGTAGGGTGCTGTATAGCTCACACCTACATAGAACTGCAGAACGAAGTAAGCAACCGTATAGCCTCAGTCTGTAATTAGTCTATCAGTCAAAATCGAAAACAGAGTATGAAACCTCAGAATATGATGCAATACGCAGCCCAACTAGATATATATAGGATACATTTCAAGCCTGCTCCATTTATCAACGAGAAGTATAAACTATATCAGTTCCTTATATTATACAAGAGTTTTGTCACAATGAACGCTGAACAGTTTATATAAAACAGATATTCATATACGACACATAGATAACTACTAGTCTATGACAACACAAGCTCTAATCACGTAGTTTGCACAGTCCTTGAATGATAGCTAACTCTCACAGGTCATACCAGTGTGTGTACAGTAGTACACCTGTACAGGTACGGCGTTTTAGTCGACACCGATTACTCAACTTGGAAATTTCGCTCCGAGTCACGAGTCGATACACATTTTTGAAATTCTGGGTCAAGTCACATCATTTTTGCACAGTGACTCGAGTCAAGCTAATTAAATCTAAAGAGTTGAATGTAATGAGTTGACTCGAGTAATTCCGATTCTACAGTGGCATTGTGAAGATTACAGAAAATGTAGACCTGCTAGTTTGGGTTATGCTGAAGAATAGGCCTAGGTGGTGTTGTATAGGCTAGTGGAGTAGCATTGTCACTTGTAATTTCACTTACTGTTAAGAGTCCTGCAGTCAAATCAGGCAGAAGGACGCCGCACCACGCAATAAGAGACGGGACAACACTCTGTATAATGCTTCGCCACGTCACCATATGCGTTGAGCCTGGCAAGTTACAGTCAATTATAACACGCACAAGAAGCACATCCATGAACGAAAACAGGCATTTCTTGCGTATGATCAGATTTGCTATAGAGCAAGACCAGGGCCATACAATGATTTACCCAGGAAAATTGTGTCAGCGGAGGTGGTCAAAGTAGCAATCCCTGGTACTCAAGTAGAAGTAAAAAAGTAGGTAAAAAAGTGCCAGTCTATTAATTGTGAAAATATTGTCACTGGTCAATAATAAGGTGTTCAAGATCAAAAATGATTGAGATTTAAATTGTAATGAAACCTTAGGAAATCGTATAGTCAAACAACCACAAATCTTCGTAATAAAATCCCAAAAATTAACCCACCATGACGGTATGGGATCACAAATCCCCAACGTATACCGCCAACGAATGAGAGGATGACAGCTCCATATGCGAGTTGGGCAGAAATGATAAATGGATCGAATGTAGCTGCAGTGCAGTAGATATATGAAGGCGCTGCCACAAACGGTGCAAGACCTGTGTCAAAAAAGAACAAGCTAATATGTATCACTATGGCTCGGTCAGAGTACATATCATCTCAGTTTTAAATACATTGAGCTGGCAAACAGACTTGCACAAACAACTGGCTTTTCAAAACTCGCAACTGGAACTAATGACCTTAAATATCTGCAATACCTAACAAAAACACAACTAACCATTTACTGATTATAGTAATTACCTAATTGTAAATGAGCTAAGAAATATATGAGATAGAATCGGCATTTCAAATGGACGAGGTTTCGAGTTTAAATGGGAAAGGTTTTGACCCCCAAAATCTACCCTCGGGCTACGCCACTGTTAGTAGTGACGACTCTGAGCTAGCAATGGCTGCAAAAACATCACACAATAGAACACTGGTATCATGATCCATGCCAAATGACGACACGCGTTTTCTACTGGATTTTTCCTAAATGTGCAACTAGAACTACAGTAGGCCTAGTTACTTTTCGAAATACGCAACTAGAACTAGAACTCGAACTACAGACTCTTCAAAATCTGCAACTAGAACTAAAACTACTTAAAAAGCCAGTAGCTAGTTGACCGTCAAAAAACTGCATTGGTAGTTTGTACAATTTCGCTGTGAATTCAACAGCTAACATCCGACCAGTGCATACAAACATACCTGCAAGACCAGTAATCAGTGCCGGAGCTGGCGTTCTCCAAACATGAAACAAAGACCCCCAGTAGCTTGCAGGATTTCTTTCGACTATTTCCCTAACTGGTTCGTCACTTTTTACTCCTTCTTCCGAATCGAATGGATTATGTATGTCATATTTGTCTTTGGTTGAATAACTCCGACAGTAATGATCCCTTGGCCGATGAGGTAAATGATTTATGGCTCTTAAGCAAGTCGTGAAGACATTTTTCAAACTTGTCGGTCTTGTGTAATTGTTGACAAGATTAAGAGCGTAAGTACCACGAAGCAGCATGATTTTTAACTCTTGTTTTAAACCATATTGATCGATAAATTCGCTGTAAAATTAAGACAATAATTGCACAGATTGGATAACGTTGCAGAAACGAAAAAAGCGGAGCAAAAATAGATGGTCAAGTTCGAATGTATCGTTGATCTTGGATCTTCCAAATGACGATCGAACGAATCAATATTGATTATCGAAAATAAATTAGTAAAAAGGAATTAAAAAAGAACACCACACAAATACAATCAGTTACAATACACCTATCCATCACAAGGCACTAAAGAAAACTACGAAAGAATGTGATATTCCATTTGATTTTGAGTTTCGAACTGCGCCTTTTACTAGTATTTTTGTTAGAAATTCAGATTTGCTGAAAGTGACCGTCAGTGATCAAAATTTCTTCAGTACAGAACTTGAACTGATGATGGCGGAGGATCCATCTTGTGTGAACCAGCTTAAGTTCAAATTGGGCACATAATTACGACACAATGATTTCAACTCAATATACAAGGCAGCTTCAAAACATACTGTAATAATACAATTAAATAGTATCTTCATATTGGGATTTAAACCTGAATATTTTCGGCAGACACTGTCAGCAACTACAGGAAATTGAAAAGGACATTGTACATCAACAATCGTATCACCAACTATGGCGTCACTGGCACGGAAATGTCATGTAATGTAATGTAGGCCAGGAAATTGTTCAAGCTGGAGTACTCTTTTTAGAACTCCTTTTGCTGTCACAAACTAGGTTGGCGCATTTTGATGAAAGTCGACTCTAAGGCACATAAATGGAAAAATAAACCTCTGTCGTCTCTCTAATTTTCCGCAAAAATAGGATTATCCAATAGATGTTTGCTAGTGACAGAATTCATGGCAGTTGCCTGCTATGATTCATACCACAATGATTTTACACGCTAAATAAGTGCATCTTCATTATTTTAGGCTTCTGTTATAGATTTTGGTCTATAAACCATAGCTTTTGAGTCCCACCCACAATCTGCTAACATCCCGGGTATATGCAAGTTAAAGTCAAGTCCGTAAACAAATTCCGTGTGATGTTCGACAACTTCTAAAATAGGATTTGCAGCTGGCGGCACAGTATAATTCCACATACGAACTGTAAAATCGTAAGAACAGGAAGCCAAAACTGCGTTACTGTGCGGGGAAAAACGTACTCTTCTCACAGCATACCCATGACCAAACAGTTGACGTACTGCTACTCTCAGGTTTCTCAAGTCCCATATCTTCAACGAGCAATCCACAGACCCAGTCACTAAAGTATTCGGATCATACTTTGACCAATCACACGATAAAACCTCCGTTTCATGAGCAGCAATCACAGTTTGTGGCATGTAAGATTTCCTAGAGTCCCAAACACGTAATGTGCCGTCACCTGAACTCGTTGCAAAAGTTCCAGAAATCAACGGTGACCATATAGCGCTGTAAACTATCCCAGAATGTCCACTGTAAGTGCCAACTGGTAAAGCATCGACTTTATTTGGATCCCATACTTTCGCAGTGCGATCCCAGGACCCGGAAACTATCAAATTCTCGCCCTTTTTCTGACTCCAATCAACACAATATACCTCTTTTTCGTGTCCACGAAGCACTCTATCTGGATCCCTAGGCTTAAACGTGTCCCAAATTAAAATGCATCCGTCTCCAGACGCGGTAACGCATACATTCTCAGCGCATTCGCTCCACGATACATCGAATTGGCCATCGTGCCAGTTAAAAGTGGACGACGGTCGCAACGGAGCGTTAGCATGACCGGGGGCGTCCAAAATAAAGAGACATGACGAGCCTCTGATTCCATACTCCTGGCAAGCTACTAAGGCTAATTTGTTTGGGAAGAAAGGTGAGAACTTGACTGAGTATCCGTGCAGACCGGGAGACAAGAACATATCCGAAGCGAAGCAGATTGCAGCAATTGCAAAAGGGTTTATATAACAACAGTAATAACAGTGCAGCAAACGAATGCACTCAATGCAGTGACCTAACTCGGGAACTCCCCAGTCCGGCGCACAAATGTAGAGACTCCGACTCCATCCGGTTCCGACACCCGTTATTTTTGTGATCGGAAAAAGCAATGCCAATGATATAAGCTGTGATGCAGACCATTGATAAAAGCGTATTCACCACCAAATATAAGGCTCAAAAGTCTACCAATTATTTACCGTGCGATTCTGGAAACTATTGCGATAATGAAAGAGCAGATACTTCAAATTTCCGCCTTGAATGATGACCACAATTTCATCAAAATGATGTCATAGAACGTAGGACTTATTCAGTGATATGGACCATCTTCAGTCAGTCAGTCAGTCAGTCAGGTTTATTAATATTTTCATCGTTTCAAAACATCACAAGACTGCGATACAATGAAAAGATA
>ATSW01082069.1:0-15246 GCA_000444245.1 Botryllus schlosseri
ATTCAGAAGTAATCGTAATCGCAATCGATTACATTCATGAAGTAATCACCCCATGCCTGGTGTGGACCAGTGAGTTTGATAATACAAAAATGACTCCCGAGTCAGATTTACAAATATATATGCCAGAAAGGGTATATATATAGTTTATTCAATTGGTTCTTCAATCTTTCATATCTCATTCGGGCGATTTTTTGACCTTGAAAATCTTCCTGTAGTTGGCCTACATCACGCATTATGGCAGAAATAATTAAAAATTTGTCGTGGTACAACGAAACATACTTTCCTACATTCTCCGGTAGAAAGTGTCTGTTCTTACTAAGTAGCTTACCAAGAATGGAGAAAGAACGTTCAACAGCAGCAGTTGTTGGCTGGCTTCTTGATTGGTAGGTCGTGGGTTCGATTCCCGGCTGGGTCAGACCAAAGACCTGATTATTAACACTGGTATCCATGACTTCCCTTCTTGGCGCTCATGCATTACTGGGATAGCATGGAGGGGTGGTGCATGACTCAGAAAGTCGTAAATGCTATATCTGAACCTTCCTTGTCCAGCGGCATATGCACATCATGCACTCATGGTATTCATATGCACAGATCGTGTGTATGTGTATCATGAGTCGGTGTATATGCCGCAAAAAAACATCAAGGACAAAAATAAACTACGTCCTTTCCTTCCTTTCCTTATTTGAAGCTGCTCCAGCTCCAGAGCTCATGAAGTAGCTCCGGAGCTCGTTGTTACCACTGCTCCAGCTCCAGCTCCAGCAACTATCAAATGGTTTGGTTGTTGCCGGGGCCTACGTATCGTATCGTATCGTAGGCCCCGTTGTAGCCGTTGGAAGGAATCGTCAGTTTGTGTGAGTATGTAAAGTCCTGTGACGTGATAATGACTTCGTGTCGTCCGTCGGTTACGCAATAGCCACACTAGAACGCATTTTACCCACTGAGCTATATAAACCCATTCCATTGCTATTTACACGTGCACATTGTCATCAAGTGTAACTAACAAGCCAGTTGGGGTACATAACTTCGGAATAACGCGAAACAATATATCTCCATATTGTTAATTCAAACGAATGGAATAAACTTATCTGGTGTTGCATCAATATTTGACAGCTAAATTCAACGCCGTACATTGTACGAGTCGGTAACGAATTAAACTACAAGCTGCCAAGGCACATTGCCCAACAATTCAAGAGCACGAGTGTATCAAGCAGACAAGAATGAATACAAACAAATTGGTGATTACAAATTGGAAAGCGGTCATCCAACCACTAACTGCCCTCTTATATCCAACACCAGGGGCAGTGATTTTGGACATCGCATAGACTGGACCAGGGGCGGGACACTTCTCCAGTCTGCGGGTCGGATATAGGGAAATAAAGTAGGCCTACTTGGCGGGCCGGATTGCTAAATCGATGCATTATTCGCCCATTTATCCACATATACAAGGATTAAATCGTATTTAATGAATGTATTTTTATCGACAGCAATGTCACTTCAAAGCCATTTCCCGTCGATAAAAACGAAGACAATGCGGATTTGCTCACAGCATTGTCGCGCAGGCGCCGCCATGTCTGCTTCTCTCTGATCAACCAACACACGGTGCAATCAAAAGATTTCAAGGCGTTCGATAAGCCCGGTACCCCAAATTTATCAAGATATCAATTCATTAGAAATGAGTAGGTGGCGAGATAGCATGGTGGTATCATCCACATCTACAACACCAATGGGTTGTGAGTTCGAGTCCGGAAGAGGTCGACTCCGAATTCCTACCAAAGTGTTGGAGGTTTATCTAGGCTCCTCCTCGCCACCCCATCCGCATAAGCGATTATAAGCGTAGAAGTGTGCCGCGCCTACGGAATCAAAAATAATAAATATGACCATTGTAGTCGACAAACATTACTACAAACAACATAAGGGTTAAGTAAATCGTAAATGCCGAAAATATATATGCCTTCTCTCTTCGACGAACTTACGCATAAGCTCCACCCTCGCACGCCAGGCATGCACGTATATAATAACATACAGACACCAAAATTTGACGTAGTAAGCAAGTAGTGGAGAATCTAGGCCGAATGGGGCTGCAGGCCGCATTATCATGTAAGACGGAAAACTGTCCTCGGGCCGGAAAAGCCAAGATCTCAATAGGAGGCGCAATTGGGAAGGAGATAGAAATCAACAGAGGTATAAAACAAGGTGACTCAATATCAATGTACCTTTTCACGGTCGTAACCGAAACGCTACTACAACAACTAAACAGATCATTAGCAGGATTTAAGCATGACGGAGGCATGGCGGAAAGAATTACGGCACCGTCCTACGCAGACGATATCACCCTCACCCTAGCAAGGGAAGATCAAAGCAAAGAAGCGACCGAAATCGTTAAGGACTTCGCAAGATCAAGCGGTCTACATATGAACCCTGAAAAAACGAAAGCTATATCGTTCGAAAGAAGGAGACGAATCGCAAACACAGCTGTAAAATTGGTGAGCAAAATAACGGTACTGGGGCATAGAATAGCGCACGAAGAGAATAACGAAATGCAGGCCTGGAAAGAGGCAATGAACATTGAACAAGACCACCGAAAAGCTCGGGGAACTAAGCACATTGCAACTGAAAAGATACGAAAAGGTATGCATCATAAGAACTAATATTCTCCCCTTATTCACGTACATAGCGACGAAAACCAAAATGCCCGGGGACATCAGGAACAAGCTGAAAGCGGCAGTCGCAGCATTCGTAATGGGACTTGAAGGAAGCATCGAGTACGGAAAGCTTATCCAAAAGATGGAAGTAGGCGGACTGGATGTTACAGACATACCAACAATGACCAACATGGCCTATGTGAAGCCGGCGATCCAGTACCTACAAAGGGAAGGGAAAAAGCCGGAAACGGATTGGGAAAGGAGATTGGAGCACCAACTAGCATTACTGCTGAAAAGGTACGCGAGTAACAATATCGATAACAAACTACCACATACTTTCCAGCCTCTAAAGCAGGGGTTCTCAACCCGCGGCCCGCGGGCCGCATGCGGCCCGCAGACGATTATTTTGTGGCCCGCGACATCTTTCAATATAATCACTACTGGCCCCGCATTATTATGGAAGACCGATGTGTCACATTCGTCGAAGAACAGTTGTTGTAAAAAAGCCTAGAAGCTTGAAATGATAGCACGATAGTTTCATCTGGAGGTGCGCATATTAAACGTTGCTTTAGCTCGGTTTCAAGCCCAGCAATCCATATTTCGAATCATTTTTAAAATTGCCGGCTACGTGACAGACGCATTGTTCAAAATTGCTTGGAATATCGCTAAACCTAAGAATCTGCTAGAGAAGGTATGACTTCAATACAACTTTAACGCACTGTGCAAATACTCGCTGTTTCCGGAACTTAACAGCAATTCCCACATCACCTGACAAATTTCGAAGCTACAGTTGTCTGATTCAACAATTAGCAGAAGAGTAACAGCGATCTCAGTCGGTCTTTCATCGCATGTTCTGTAACACGTTGCCACCTAGACTACTTTAGCCTAGCATTGAACCTATCCATCGATGCACACAGTGCACACACATTGCATAGCTAATTATCCTGGTGCTTTTTATAGGAATAGGCATGGGCATATTTCTAGAGGAAATCCTGATGGGGCAAACGTGGGAAGGGGACCATGACATCAATTTGACAAAGCTGACTTCTATAACTATTAGTGTAGGGCTCCAGTCATGGAAGGAAAGGCGAAGAGTTGATTGATTTGCTCAGAAATGACCTCTAACGTCTCAATTCTTCTCATATCACTGAGAGCTCAAAGTGATAATGACCTCAGTAACGAAAAATTCACCGTAATTTTACACTTGCTCGCTCACGCATTGAAACAGAGAGTTCGGTTCTCTGGTGATGGAAGGGTTTGAGGGGTGCATATACTATAATACCGACATGGCAACGAATGGAATGTACTTTCCATGAAGGGATTTATCTGCGCCACTTGAAGATCGATATTCTCACAATAAATTACAGCAACTGCAAACCTACGAACGCTCTCCATCAGTGCTTTAGAATGCATAAAAATGCACTAAATGCCCGAATAAGACTGATAAATAGACCTAAATTTAATAGTAGCCCACAAATACATGGTGATAATGTTCTGCGGCCCGCAGCATCTTTTAGTGTGAAAATGCGGCCCGTTATACGAGGGAAGTTGAGAACCCCTGCTCTAAAGCATTGGACGGAAACAGCCAAAACAATGCAGGAGCTCGGCGTTAGCAAGCAAAACATCAAGGAAAAGGCCAGAGATCGATACAGAGCAGCGATTGTACGAAACAATTTACAGCAAGTCGGGGAGATGCAGGGTCCCAGCTGGGAAAACATGGCAAACGGCTACCTCAACCAGGACCAACGAAAGTTAAACTGGGATATTCCGAACCGACTTCCACCCACAAACGAGAAACTGCACCACAGTATGGCGACAAGGACAAGAGACTGCTCGCTCTGCGGCACGCGAATAGAAACGCATGAGCACTTGTTTGTAAAATGCGGAAAGGTGAGCTGACACTTTTATTTTCACAGTCACCTGGAATAAAATCACAGGACGAAATGCGAGACTGCCGGGACTACAAGAAACCATCAACATGGACCCAAGAGGAACAGATTGTCGGGAAGAGCTACTGGCATATCTCAAAATAATATCAATCGTAAAGCAAGCCACGTGGACGGGAAGAAACTTAAGTAAGCATGAGGGTAAAACGATTAATGCTGTTTGGATCCTAAGATCGTGCATCCGAAGACTGAAAATGCGGCGAAAACACCAACAGGAGCCGGAGTCCGAAGAAATCCGTGACAAAATATGCACGGAGGTCGAAAACAAAAGCCGAGAAGAGCTCAAGGTTATAGACGAATAGGAGAGTGAGGGGGTTACCAAAACTCAAGAGCGGACCATGAACTGCTGCGCAGTTAAGTACATCGAAGCAGTGCACCTTTGATGCAAAGCAACCACTATCAAATGTTGTCCTCGGGCCGGAAAAATCCCGTCGCGGGCCGTATGTTGCCCGTTCCTGGACAAGACGCATCGCGTCAATTGTAGGCGGACTATAACGACGTTGTGGGCTGGTTCAAGAATGCATTTCCCCATTTGCATTGGCAAATCGCTAGTGGCGTAAACGATCATGCTCTGGGATTAATTTCAATTCGTTTAGGCATACACAATAACAAGCTGTCCAATTTGCTACAATTGAAAACCATCAACCAGAGCGTGCATTTGCTCATCCAATATCTTGCCCCTTCATCATTGTGGACTTTACAACTTGTGTCTTCATGTTTGTTACGTTCACACGGCATAGCGTGACGTCACGTCATCTGTCTCTCGCAAACCCGTTTGGTTGAGTTCTCGTACAATGACATATGTCTATGTCACAATGTACCAATTGATGATAATTTTTGCATTTGCATTTGCATAATTCCACACACTACCTAGATTGTAATCCTTTTCATACACTGCATACCATGTTAATAATCTCTTGGAGATTACTTGCGCGTAAACGTAGCTATTAGGAAATATCGATCCTTTTCAAACCACTTATTTATTACCTTTACAATTAATATCGAGTTAGCCACACATTTGACAAATTGCTCGCAACGCGATAGCTCACTGCATAATCATGGCCTAGCTTCATACATTTTAAGACTGTGGAAATCTATATATTCACCTATAGGAAGCCAGAATAAGCAATCTAAGCACACGTAAACATACAAAATATCAAATCGCATTCTCCGGATTTGAAATTCAAAGTCCTAAAAAATCCGGATGGTGAATTTCGAATTCTTAGTCCGAAGAAACCTGCAAAATCCTGCTAATTCCTTCATATTTCAGTAGAAAATCCTGCTACAATCCCACTTTCCAAGCAATTCGAAATCCGGATCCAGTCCAGATATATCAAAAATCGATTAAATCCTGCTTCTTCTTTACCAGATCGTGATCACCTCTGTTGACTATAGGCTCCTCCTCGCCATCTGATCCGCGTAAGCGGTGTCTTAAAAAGTCTAGATATACGGGTCGAGCTACAAGTCAGCAGATACGGAATCATAATAAGGAATGTAGGCATGGTGTAAATGACCATGGGTGTCAAGAAACACTATGAATACCACAAAACAACAAACAAACCTCTGTTTGCAGTGGAAATGTGAGCCTCATGATCACCCGCAACATTGTCACAAATTGCAATGAAATCGGTATGGTCGAAAAAATAAGAAAGTATCTTTATTGTGATGGATAACAGGCATTACATTCTTTGTGGTGGCGTAAAAGGTACATATTTTAAATTTGACATATTACATTATGTTATGACGTCATAATGACTGATACTCCGACTCGAATAGCATAATACGTGATTCAGAATCGGATCACTCAGGTAGGCCCTACTTGATGTTGCCCAGCAGCCTTTCTTATAATATCTTCGAATATTTGTGTCAGGCCAAATTTCAAGGAAAGCGTGATTACTTTTCCATGTAATCGTAATCGACTATTGCAAGATCCTGCTGCAGTCGAATTCTGTATTGATCGTAATCGTAATCGATTGCATTGATACAGTAATTGCCCAATGTCTGATCGTGGTCACATAGTTGATTAACCCCTTGTTGTAGTAATGTGCTGAAAGAAGGATCTGAAGTCAGCATTTTTTCATAATATTTGAAATATTTTAAAGTTCGGTCTTCAAGTACAGCTGGTTCTAATTTTAATTCAACTAATTAGTTACTTTTGCAATTTACTGGATGCAAGAAACTAACTGCAGAGAAGGATTTGCAATTGGGGAGCATCGAAATGAGTATGGTGCTTCTCGAAGAAGGGATAAAGAATGAACGTGCACGAATCGTCAAAATATTGACGCGGCATTCTCATCAACTGAAGCAGCAGCAGACTAAAATAGGTATTGGCTGTAGTGGCGCAATTTACCCTTTCGATGATCCCTTTCTTAACAAACGCAATTCTTCATTTTTAGAAACGCTTTCCTCCGCAAATCAGAAACTTGTAGCAGCCATGATGGTGTTAAGGTGAATTAAGTCTTAATAAGCATTGAGCATTGATTTTAGGGTGCTGATTTGCGACTTGTTCACGGAAATCGATTGTTATCAAATCCTGAATAACTAATTATTATTGTGTGACGTTGCGAAGCGCATCGGTAAATCCTTAACCATGTCACGGCGAAGAAACTGAACGTATAATAGGTCTATAAATATATTTTCTCACACTACTTAATTTTATTCAAATATATCCGTATTTGAAATGGATTTCTCAATGACGTCACGACGAGTCGAACGCTGCAGTGAATGACCCCTTCGTAATCTTTAAAACATGACGTCATAATATGCATATCATTATGGATAGCGACTTATCTGAGCAAATGAAAAATGCAAAATTTTATGTTTTTCATAATGCTACCAGCGACATAATTTGAAAACGAATATAGTGATACGTATCAGCTATGTCATTATAGTCCTAAAATAAAACAAAATCGCTTAGAATATATGTGGCGTTATTCAGCTGTGCAGCTACTCAGAATACCGAAAGGGAGCTGTCGATGGCTAAATATAGGCTACTTCTCAGTAGATAATGCATTCGACTTTCAATATAGGTGCTATCGTGCATTATTAACGTTCACGAGACAAACTGTTCTTCAGATACAAGAAACCGGTAAAATACTCATCAGTCAAAAATAGACAGGAGAAACGCAATGATTCCGAACTTAAATTAAATTAAATTATCGCTGGGACAATGTACAGTCGTAGGTATGCGTGCCAAGAGTTTACTGTTTTCCTGCATCCTTGAGTCTTTAAAAGTACTTCTCGGAGAGATTTATCTGTTTGCTTTCATACTTGTTTTCGTCCTACTTTTTGTCACTGTGTAATTTACTTTGCAATATTTACAAAACACGAATGAAATCTGAGCCTATAGTCAACTGTCTGCAGAAGAACAGGACGTGAATCTATATATTTGAAATTGAATACGTCTTGGGTCAATTTTTCGACCTATTCAAATCCTGCTGTAAAACTATAGTGTTTCACAACTATAAACAGCAGAAAATTTGAACAGAACATAGCAAGATCCGGCAACAAAGGGGGTCAGTAAAGAAGTATACTTCTACAATTTTGGAGTAGGTTTTGTCAACTTACACTACTTACTCAAATTATTATGATCGTATACTACTTGTACTTCTACGTACAGGCCAAGACCTCGAATATGCAGAATTGTGATAGATACTTTTATAGTTGCTCGGAATTTATACTTCCACTTGAATAAATTATGACTTTACTTCTAATCTATACCAACGAGGACTACTCTGATTACATCTGCATATCAGGACACCAATGCAGGCAAAGATTCAGGGACCTGGGTCAACAAAAGTGACGGCACAAATATATCCTACTGTAACCAATGGAAGTGATATCGCAATGGCCAGAATATAAAGTCCAATGGCCGTCTAACATGTCTGCCTTCTCCCCAGAACAAACGTGAGATTACGCCGAAACACTTGCGTTATTATTGGGGTGTGCAAAACGATTCGATTATATTCGAATCGGAGTCTAATATCCATTTTAATGATCAGAGGTGGTCAGTGACGAATTACTTTTTGTTAGTACACAAATAGTTTTCTTCTATTCGGAGCGGCCTATACGTAGTCAAGTAATATTCCGCTACTTATACTTGGTAATATTTTGTAATTAACTTACTTACTTTTCGCTATGTACAGTTTGTCAAGTAGAAGTATTATATTCTTCCTGTGTGTGTGTGTGTGTGTGTGTGTGAGAAAGAGAGAGAGAGAGAGAGAGAGAGAGGGGGAGAGAGAGAGAGGACGGATAAATTTAGGGGCTGTTTTCTCGGAGTACCAACAGGAATTTTAATTGTTGTAGAGGGTTGGTTGGTTCCTTTCACGCCCCCTTGTCGCCCATATCACATATTACATCACAGTACATATGGCGCAATAAACGTTTGGCACTATCGCATAATAATCTAGCAGCAGATGGCATGTCCTGATCTCGAAAAGTGGTCCTCGACTGGTGAGCGCTATAGACCCTGTTTTAACAAACCATTGTTGAATATTTCTGCACAAAACACATGAAATATATTTTGCGATCTGTTGCCAATAGTATTTGGATTTCTTTTTATGCATCATATCATTACTCTGAGTTCATCTAATTTATCGAAGTTCTTTTGTTAGGAGCACATGTGGCTTGAATTTCAAAACTAAGTGCAGTATTGCCTCTATTTTCCGGAAGTACAATAGAATGAAAATGGAATTTTTACGATATACCATAATTTTCGTACTAATAGCTCAACGCTTTAATGTAGTATCCGATAAGACTTCTCCGTATTTCCATCGTCTTAACTACGAGCGCTATAACACCGGAGAGGGCGCCACTCCATGGCATTTTCTGAAACGAGGCGCTGGAGTAAATAAAAGTTAAGAACCACTATTCCAAAGCAAAACTATCATTTGCATCCGATGATGCAGTCGAGTTCTTATGCTGTGGAAAATCTATACTTCCTGGGATGTAGCCGTGCGAACCCAGCTCTCCGCACCTTCCTTCTAGCTCAGTTTTCAGCTTTTGACAGTTCATGAGAGCGTATTTATGACAGCTTTACAGAACTATTACATACTTGAGTATATCTAAAGCCTGCTAAATCTACTTCTACTTGTAGTAGTTTTAGAGTGCTTTTAAAAACACTACTTCTACTCACTGGAAATGCCATAAAACCAACTAAGATGAAGTTGGAAGTTTGAACAATGAGCAGGAGGAAATTTTGTACTTTGCGGGACACCGGTCATCGCTATGTTTCAGTCATTTATTCAAATGTGCTAAAATAATTCGTCTTTCATAGATCGGGTTATAAATATACTTCAAATTCATATCGACTCCAGAACGGCACGTTTATTTTCGTTAGCGTAACCTTCAAAACTTTTCAGCAGAATCACGTTATGACTTTCGCTTGTCTTGTTCCACGTCCCACTGGCGCGCTGTTGAGCAGAAATGATCTAGGTAAGTGTTCAATTGCTGTTGGAATACTAGGCCTGCTGGAACATTGGGATGTATATGACACATTCAACTGACGCTTCTCGTAGACTTAACAGTTCTAGTTATAGGTTTGGAATTGTTCAGTCCACTGAGAGTAAGATGACAGCCCAGGCGCCCATTCTAAAGAAGTGGTCAAATAATTGGAAACATGGAGAAATAAATTTGACGCCTCCGGTGAAAACTTCACGAATATCGTTAGTATTCTTTTAATAAACTCGCCATTGTAATCTCTATTCATAGTAAAACAGCCGCATACACAATATCTGGGGAGCAACCTGCCTCCTGATGGAAATGGCGACATTGAAGTAACTATATAAATCTAGGTGAAATCTAATTGTTAATCATATGGAATAGGCTACATAAAGTGATCAAATTACCGTATCGGAGTGAATTAAGGTGACGAATTATGGCAAGAGTCAGGATTTTGTAGGTCGAGAAAATTCAAAATATTGAGATTCGAATTGACTCGAGTTATTTTTGCGCGCCTTCTAATAAAGACGACACCACGTTCCCTCCAATGTTCGTAACACAAGAGTCGGAGAGGAGTATTCACTGAATACGTGCGCCTGAACTTTATTGCTTTCCACGGGTAAAACATCAACAGACTTCCAATAAAAGCAATCGGATTCATCAGATTCTTGGGCAACGTTACAGGGTCGGTCAGTTGTCGATAAAAGTGCGCGTAGCATTGGACGACGGTCTTTCATGCAGACAGAGTTTGAGTACAGCTCCAAATGAAGCATCATGACCATGTCAAATTAAATGTTTATTCCGGCATCTTAGATATGCTTCATTCTTACTTTTGACCCTGTAGCGCCTATGATCATCGGCACAATGAATTTTGTACCGCTATATGATCTCGCGTTTCATATTTACCAGCATTTATTATTATTATTAATATCATTGTGACTCGATCTCAAATCGGATCTGACTTTAAAGCTGAAGGTATTTGGTAAAATGCATAAGTCCCGCAATTCCCGTAGAACTATTATATTATGTTCGGATGAGATGGGCTATATACATGATGTAGGCGTAAAATTAGATGCCATTACTAGAATAAATTTGTATTCCATATTTAGTCGTCATTTGCAAACAGAAGGTCGGTACGTGTTCTGTATGAAGTGGATATGGAAGGGTCTATATCTGGGATTTAAAAGATCACAAATATACAGACAGCTCCTCAAGCCCGTCCAACAAAAACAGAAGTACCTACAGTTTTTGTAATAGTTTCTCAAGACTTGGTAAACTGATTTCCCGAATTCGCGGATCCGATAAACCAGTGATACTAAACCTTTGTTTCCTCCAGCGCTCCTTTTCAAAAATTTCCCAGGTCTGCCTCCTCCATATGTTAAGGACTGTAATGGGTTAGCGGTCAAAGTCTGGTCGGGGCTTTATTATTGGAAATATGTCACGCTTGAATCGCGCGCGATAACCACTCGACAAATTAGCGATATAATAAGTGTAGGTGCAATATTTGGAATCGAATCAACCATCGGATAGCGGCTCGTACCATCTGGTTTGTACCCGATGCACACATCCCGAATTTACGTCTGTGTATGGTTATGCATAATTGTACAGTCTGCGATTGGCAATACGGGGAAGTTAATTGTATTGGGTTTTGTTCTATTGCCTTGTATGACCAATAAACTGAGAATGTAGTAGATATCTTTGCTCACCTTGAATTTAGTACTACACCTAGAGTTATTAACTTACGCATGAAAATATTCCAAACGAAGCATCCCATATTATAACGTTCATGTGAGGTTGTGGGTCACAGGCCACAGCACTAAACGGTATCATCATTTATGATACGATGGAGAAATATTCTGAATGTTGTAGCTCTCAAAACAAGTATACTTAGTTATTTATTTTGGTCAAAAGCTTCAAATCGTCTTTAATGTGCAAAGGGCTCTTTCTTCGATTTCGTAACGCTGTGCACTGCGGGATGATATCTCCAGTTCAGTGGTTCTCAACCTGTGGGGCGCGAGAAATTGACAAAGGCTGTATAAATTGTGACTAAAACTATGTTTCACAGCCGTTCTGAGACGACGATTGTTGAAGATGAAACTTGTTACGTATTCAAGAAGGCTTGCCAAATACAAAACTCCAGCAGTCGCGTTCAACGGAGTATAGGCTGATTTCAACTTCATTTGAGCAAAGTTTTGATATTCTTTGAAGATTTACAGCAATTCCCACGGTTAAGTGATTCATTACTTCCTACCTTTGTTTGGCAGTAGCCTAAAGCTCGGTGCTCTTTGGGTCGCTGTTACTAATAGCTGGCGAACTGCACTGTCTTAGACAGACTTGAATGTAATATAGGTTGCCCGCTTTCGCCCTTAATGAGGCTACCCTAAATCGAACACAATTTAGTTCAATTTCAAAGCTGATGAAATTTAGCATGGCAGGACAGAACGACGCCGTGCTCTCTGTAGTCACTACCAGCATTAGGATTAGTGTCAGTGCAACATATTTGAAATAAATGGATGTCCTGTTCAATGTTTTTTGTTATTTTCAAACAAGTTTGGGGGAAATTTGTCAGATATTTAAAAGACCCAACAACTGGAATGCGGATTCGAACTTGACGTAAGATATACCATATGTATACTATAACATGATGTAATTTTTTCGACATGAAGATAAGTGCAGGGGGGTCAGGGCGCCGAAATGTTTTTGACCATCACCAAGGGGGGCGCCTGTCCAAAAAGGTTAAGAACCGCTGCTCTAGTTCGAAACATCTCGTGGAAAATAACCCGAGCTATAGCGCGACGGGAGTGTTTTAACGAAGAATTGTTGATCCAAAAGTATGCACAATCCATTTGTAAGAATTATAATAAATTACTGTATTTATGGGAATATGCTGGAAACAACGTCGGTACTTTACGCGCGGCGACGAAAAATTTCAAGACTTGACAGATTTTGTCAAATGACAATTTGCAATGAGAACTCTGCATATCTCGCAGAGTTCCCATGGGATATGTAGAACTGCTGTTTTACCATATAGTCGTATGTCCCTCCCTACCACATCATGAACTGCGACGCCGTTTTTCTTCAGCGCCACCCATATCGCCTCCTGAGCGTTTCCACCCCCTTGGAAATCCAAATTGCCCTTGTGGGGCGCTATGGAGCTCAGGTTAAGGACCACTGCGTTAAACGGTGGTCTGCCAACCCTTGCGTCCTGACGTTGAGTAAAATAGTTTTATATACAGTCGCATTCGGTTCGCTCGCTTCTAGAATAGAATAGGAAATTCTGATACTAATGACGACTCGCAGGTCCTGGTCGGGAAGTTCTATATATGCTTGGGAGAGGCCGCCATCGTTCAAACAAAGCTGGAGACAATATCCTCGAAAGTTACGACTTCGGTAACAACAAATGGAGGATAGCGGACGAAAAAATGGGATCCGAAAGGTATTGAAGTTTCCCTGTGTGCATTTCTGATGGAATAATATATTGCAGGAGTGGGAAGATCTGCTTCATGCGCGAGACGCATATCAAAAATGTTAGTTTTAAAAGAGCCACAACACAAATTCAAAATACGAATTTATTACGTCGCAATGTAGGCTATCGATGAACTTTATTATTGTATGGTGAGACGGTGCCTCATCTGGGCTGCAAGGTGTTTGAAATCAGGCAGATGTAACGTCAAGGCAGTGTGGAGCAGTTCCTTTGAGTGCTGCTGAAGATTCCAGCTATAGGTAGGCTAATCTTATTACTCCATAAATATGTCTTCGTCGGGTAATTCGTGGCAAAGTTTTGATGTTTGGTTTCGCATAACGTTTCAAATTACTACCTTTATAATCATTGAGCGAATCTTGGCAAGGCACAGGGGCATACCTCCATTATCATTGAATGCAAAATTCTTCATCAATTCTGTTTTAAAAGTTCTATATTTGCTGGTCATAATTTTTTTCTTGCAAATTATGCAGTTATTGCTGGCCTTTTCAATACAAATGAAAGAGCCGTATTTACCATATTGTTAGTCCGGAAATGATCGGGACCTGCGCTACCGTGATTAATTTATCTAGTGAATACAGTGATTTATCATTGATTATTGACGAACCATTGTTGAGTTTGGAACGTGGAACTCCATTCAAGATGTGGTGCCACCTTCCCATACATTTTACAAACTAAAACCATAAGGAAATGAAGAACGCGAAAACAATACGCTTATTGTTGTTACGTGATTAAATTCATCAATATATAGTCCGACTAAACCTCTTTTTGCAAAATGTCAATCAATAAAGAGCAGCAATCAAAGGCTCGAAAAGCCGCAGTTTGCCCACCCCTTATATATGATACTATATTGAGCGATCATTTTAACGATAGCCTGAATATCACCCACATGTTGCCTAAATTTGTGTTTCGTTATTGCCATCAATGTGAACCTAAATTTTCTTTTAGTAGGTTTTATTCCGCTGTCGTTGTTTACGAGGAGTGCATATGGGTCATTGGTGGCTATATATCTAAGAGCAGGCCTACCAATTCCGTTGTGACATACGATCCTAAGACAGGAAAATGGAGCGATGGTCCTAGTATGAAACACGAAAGACATTCATTGCGTGCAGTTGTGGTGGGTGGTGCCATTTATGCGGTGGGTGGAACCGACGGAAAGAAAGGTATATCATTTTCTTATCGTTTAACACAGAGGTCTCAAACACGCGGCCCGCGAGACCATTTTGTGCGGCCCGCGACGGCTTTTTGGGTTTTGAAGTATTCGACAATGTTTAAGTCCAATTCTTTTTTTAATTTGAGAACTTGAAACTCGCTCTAAAACTACTCCAGAAGCCTGAAACTACTCATCAAACTAACCTAATTCCTCACTTTCAAAAGTTACCACGCAGTGAAAGATCAACTATATTACGCGACATTACTTTTTTATGATCGTAAAACATGACCCGTTGATGATTCGTGACTGAAAATTGTGAAAGAGAGTCTTTATTTTCATCAAACCAAAATACATATCACACGGCAGTGGTGGACTGGTGGTGGTACAGAAAATATGCATGCACAGTATTCGGTATTAGATAGGAATGATCGATAAGACCGTGAAGGTCATCTAGTCTGATCACACCAGCATCAAACAGGCACATTTGACTCTGAACAGTCAGGCTGTAAAAAATGTTACGGTAGTTAGAAAAATAAAATAGAAGAAAAATTAAACGATGGTAGCAAATGATCAATGAAGCAATGT
>ATSW01082077.1:0-11967 GCA_000444245.1 Botryllus schlosseri
CTCAGTAAACATGTGTGGATTGTACCAGAATTTCGACTATTGTGTTGAATGATAGGCTGCGATAAGTTATATCCTGGATGGCTGCGTTGACGGTGAGCAGATCTTCTCGCATTTAGAGGCAATTTTGCACTTAATCCTGTGAAAAATGGAAGGATGAATTCGTAAAATACTTAACAACTGCGGAAGACTTGAGCCGAAACTGACAAAAGCAATTGCTTTCGTACCGTGCTGTTATCGTACGAAGAAGCCAAAATAACAAGATCCAAGGATATACGAAACATGAATATTTCGTATGTAAGTTTGGAAGTAATATGTTTTGTGTTTTGAAAACTCGGATTTATTGCGATTTATTGCGACCAGAGCTATTCCAAGTAGTTAGCTTTGCTACTCAGGTAGGCGAAGCGGTGGTCGAAGTATTCATCATCAGTACTCAAGTAGAAGTAGAAGTAGCAATTTACAAGTAAGTAAGAAGAAAGCATTTTAGCCCAAACCTAAAAATTTGAAAACTATCAAATAGAAGTAGGCTGAAATCGCAACCGCTTGAGGAATTAGTACAAGTAGGCAAAATCTACTTCAAGCACTTCCACAGGTAGAAGTACACCGTTGCTGACCAACTCTGGGTAAAAGTTGAAGTAAAGTCATCAATTCCTACTCAAGCACATACACAAGTAGCGATTTAGGGAGATATGCCAAAATTACTTCCAAGTGGAAGAAAAAAATGAATGTCTGAATAGCACTGAAGTAACCAGTTTTGAAAAGTAGATTTAGTATACCGCAAATAATGCGTGCAATTTTCGAAAATAAATTCAAATACAGCGATACATGGAGTATATTTGCCCTAGTTGTTATTACAATTTCACATAAAAATGTGATGTAAACCAGGGTTGTAACCAAGTCACAAGGTTCCGAGTCACAGGTCAATCCCACTTTTATAGTTTTGACTCGAGCCAAGTCGAGTCATTTTCTATTCACCACCGAGTCAAGTCCGAGTCCAAGTCAGTGAGTAGAGGGTCGAGTCCGAGTCATATTGTTGTGAGTCGGGTCCGAGTCAAAGTCATTACGTTCATCGTTCTGTATTCAGCTCAACCCATTATTTTAACTCTGCTCGAGTGGTATAGAATGACTCGCATTCATAATATAGTAATTTACCTCAGCTTTAACAGCTTCTGGACCTATTTTCCAAGAATCAGGACTGTTAGACGTAATGCCAATATTGTTGCAACTTAACTGTTCTTCGAAGTTACCACGAAAGGTCTATCTTGGCCGTCATAGTCTCGAGTCACTTGCCTTGGTTCGAGTCATGCGCAACGACTCGAGTACAAGTCGAGTCAATACGCATTTGAAAAAATGGCTCGATGAGTCAATTCGCGTTACCAAGAAATCGTGACTCGAGTCGAGTCACTACAAGCCTGATGTAAACATACCCTAAAGCTACTTTCCACAAAATTTAAAGTGCAAGTAAGGATTTCTGCCATAAAAAACGTTCAGTAAAAGTAAAATTAGTCTAGAGATAAAACCACTTGCTTAAGTGGTTCAAGCATGCAAACCTACCCGAAAAAGACTAAATACTTCGTTACTTACAATCTCTGATGACGACTACAGTTGCATGCGTATCACGCCTATTATAACGCACGTCTAATCTATTTTCTAGCGAACGGTGATAATCAGTCTGATTACCCACCAAGCATATTCACAAATATTCCTTCTGACGTGCCTGGTCTATTTACCCCTGCGGGGATAGGATACGGCCCGGCGTAAGTGGATGATGGAGGAAGAGTGTGCGCGCTGCCGATTCGGTTTCCCGCCCCTGCGTTGTATTTATGCCGCATCGGCATCTCTGGCATTTGTACTCTCGCGTGGCCGGAGAGGTAGCGGCTAGGATCGTCGGTCGCGTAACTTTGCGAGGTCATCAAGCGACTCTGTTCTTTCGGATCTGCGTACGCATAATGTATTCAATTGAATAGCATGTTCATGTTCACATTGAAATGAACCTGAATATTTTCAGCTGACACTCAATCGTCAGCAACTAGTAGAAAATTGGAAAGAACATTGCATATCAACAATCGTGACACAAAATATGACAAGTGCGATGCCTTTTTATATACTTTAAATTCGATACATCAATCCCATAAATTCAGAGTAAAGAGCTAAATAATTCCCTAACGTTTGTCGATGTATTAGTAGAAGAAGTCGTCAATTCACAACATCAGTTTATCGAATGTTTATCATTATGTTATATGTGGAACTCCGTTTGCCCGAAGAAACGTAAATTAGCCTAAATTTGATCGCTATATACCCTTGTGCATATCGAACCCTCAGTACTTGCTCTAAAGAAAAATTGTCCGCAGAATTTGGTTGGATTAGATCGATTCTTTCCAAAATTGGCTATCCTGATAGCATCATCGAATTGAGCTCAAGCTATTTTAAGCCATTTATATACCAGTATCAGTTTATTAAGGTTTTCATCACTTCAAATCACCACAAAACCGCGATACATTTAAAAGATGGAAAGGTGTCGAAACGACTTGGGGTATAGTCTTTGAAATCAGACACCCACCCGGGCCTGGGCTATGAAAAGAGGCGGCATGCACGCCGAATGAAGAGTAAAATTCATATAGGGTTACCGTATTTTGAGATATATTTTTCACAGGCTGCAAAAGTATCTATAGCTAAAGAGAAGACGGTTGATTTTCAAATATATACAGCTAATGCCATTGGGTTGACAAAAAAGGTCATTTTTCGAATTCGTCTCCTCGAAATATACGTTTATAGCTCATTTTAGGCGAGTTGAATAAAATAAAAAAATAGAAGGTCATTTTTCGAATTTCACTCCTGCCTCTCGTCAAATCGGCCCACATTTTGGTATTTTAAGCTAAAAATGAGAACAAATTGCCGAAAAGGAAATTTCTTGATAAAGTGTAGGATAACTCATCCTAAAGGAGGCCGTGGTAACCCTAATTTATGTATATATATTGAGTCTTGACGCTGCGCAGCCGTAATTGGGTGGTCTTAACATTTTTACCGTGCCGGCCGCAAGCTAATTTCTCACTGCGGCCGGTGACGAAATTACCTGACGCTGACGGAAGGCCTCTCGCCACCGGCATCATTTCGTTTACAGACGACGAGTACGCTTGATGAGCTTGCTGGAGAGCTTGCTTTGCTTTGTGCGATAACCTCGAATACGAACCTCCCTCTGAAGCAGCTGAAGTAAACACAGACACTTGTGTTGGTATGGCTTAGTAGGCTTTTAGGCTTATAGGCTTAGTCAGGCTTACTGTCAGCAACAAAGCACTTCGATCTCTTCCTAGTAAGAGAGTAGATTATGCCTGGTTGCATTATCTACGCAATTGGTTATGTTTTAAACTACTTCTACGCAAAACTACCTGCTTATCACATCTTTTCATTTTGCAAAGCAAAAAGTTGTTTTGTGATCAGTTTGCGTCACTATTATGAGTGAAATTGTTATAACAATACAGCCGGTATTACGATAACTGATGATATATTTTTATAATTATTACGATTTACTCTATTTGAAGCGTCATTTATCATTTTGCGTTTCCCGTCGTAAATTTATTTACAAGATGTAGAAGAAGTCGAAGTGGTTTAAAATTCGTAACTACTTGAGTAGTGTTTGAGTAAGTCATCGAAAATCTCTATTTGAGTATAAGTATAAGTAAAAGTAGAAGTAGAGAATTAAACGCCAAAAAAGTAAGTATTCTAGGCCTACTTAATCTGAAAACTGTCCTAGTAGAAGTAGTGTACAATCAACACCAATTGAGTAATTATTCCAAGTATAGGTAAAACCTGCTTCAGCACTCTGAAAAAGTCGAAGAACCATCAACGCTAAAAAAAAAAAAACCCAGCCACATACCATTATCATGCCTCTTTTTCCTCTGCCTAGACGGCGGCATATGCCTGTATTCCTCGTAATTCCCGTGCTCCTCGAGATACGGAGACCTGCCTTTGTTCATCCCGGCCGCCCTCATAACCTCCGCAATTTGTCTCTGCGTGAAGGGCTGGCCTAAACTTTGGTTAGTCGCCATGGAAGGCAGAGACGCCCCGTCCATTTCGCTGGCGCTGCCGCCGTAGCCTGAGGATATGCGAGATCTTTCGTCTTCCGTTAGGAATCGACGCCTGCCGCCGGCCGGTTCGCGCATTACGTAAGGGCGAGGTTGCGGTAACGGTGGGTCGTGTGCGTGACTCTGTACCTGTAAAGATGGGTTAATGAGAGGCTTACAAAGCGTATAGTTTGATGATATCTTAACAACAAACTTGTACATATTACTAGAACGCAACTAGAACTAGAACGAACGAGCTATCCCACATCAACTAACTAAAACACAACCAATTAAAACAGGAGATACCAACCTGTGGGAGTGGGACCATGATCCTTTTACAAGAGGACCACGAAAGAACATACAAACATGAAATGAATAAAAAATTGATAATAATGCTGTACAGCAATAATCTGCTTCTTTAGTTATGAGTTTACTTTCTGTTGTTTTACAAAATTGAGCAAATTGAGCCCCAGCGTATTGAAATTGCCGAGCCACTGATGTTGGCTTTCCCATCAACATATCGTTGCGAATGTGGGTTTAAACAATGTTACTTCCGAAGACAAAGCAGCGCAAAATCTGGTATATTCACTAGAACATGTGGTTGGGTCTTTCCACCACCAAACCAGCAATCAAGACATGGGGGCAAAAATAAGCTAAAGCATCACAATAACTGTTATGTTATATCTAATAAATTTATTATCGTTTTCATGGTATGTTGTACTTATATCATTTTGGTATTCTAACAACAGTTGTGATAAAACCAGATTTTCGTTAAAATTGCAAATAGGATTGGTCATTGATATTGCAAATTTTGCAACTAGAACTAGAACTATACCCAAAACAGTATTTCGTTGACCGTCAGCTAACTAGATAGGTATTTTGTACAAGTCTGCTCATTAAGACTCACTCTAGGCAGACGTTCCGTCATGCTAGCTCCGGAATCAGAGTCGGAATCGTCGTCTCGACCGCCCAACCTCTCGTTAGCTCTGAGAATGGAATCCATCGTTGTGAACGAGTGTTTCAGCAATATACAAACGGTGAAAGCCAGAGGTGCTATGCCCACATTGCCCAGTAACGCAGTGCTGCTGCTAATGTATGCAAAATTCGCATGCACCTTTCAATCTTTCGTTGCCTTTCTTGATATTTCACGTTACCGTTGAATAACTGTTGCCGCCGTAGTCTCCTCTCGTGATCCAAATACTGTTTGATCTGCTGTTGCCTGCAATGATGAGGCTCATATAAGAACATTGGCCCTGATGCACGGACAACAGGGACAATTGTCTGATTATGACTACTAACCTACGTTAGGTTAGTAATCTATAGTCCGATTCAGTATCACTGGAACCGGAAATGGTGTATTTCGTCGATATTCACCCTATAGTAGGGTGTTATTCAGATAAGCGCCCTAAGAGGCACTTTCAGGTACAAAATTAAGCTTACACGTCCTTCCAATGGGTGAAAATGAGTCGAATAGCCCAGTTCTTATGGATATACATTCCAGTATGCTCAGTGCACTTATTTCCCAGTATGACTGGCTGGTACCGTAGTTTTTGTTTCACAGCAAGGGTTATACAGAATGCTTACTTTGTGTAAAACGCCATATAATGATCGGGCGACATAGCGTTGGCTCTGGCTTGCATTCTGGCGTCTTCCATTCTGCGATTTTCGCGGGAATGATAGTACGAAGTGTGAGGGGTCCTGGGAGGAGATAGGGACGCCCTTTTCGTGGCGACTTGTCTGGGACTTCGACGACCGTTGTCGGATATGTGTTGGTTACGCAACTGCCTCGTCAGTGATTTCTAAAAATTACATGACATCAACGATCTGTGCATATGCATACCATGAGTGCATGATGGGCATATGGCGCCGGACAAGGAAGCCTGTAAGGCTTTCTAAGTCTGTATATGCTTCCCATAACGTGGTTAATATATCCTAATAATAGACACTACAGTGTTTTTACATACCTGTATTAAATCGTATGAATTCCGGCGTCCTCGACGGCTGCCCCCGGTCGGCACTTCTCTTTTTATAACGCGAAAAGGTACTGACGGCCCGTGCTAAAACGAGAACGGTCATTGCCAAATAGGCTTCATTCATCAATTTGTAAAGTTACGCCGCATGGCGACACACTTGATATCCTGGCAGATTATGTATATATCTAGGAACCTTTCTAGTTGGTGGAGATTTGGGAGGCTCACTACAACATATAGAAATATAAATCGTTGACATTTCGTTTTCTGCACACCCGACTTTAAACAGACTTCTGGAAGTACGGAGCTTCAATAGCGCAATTAAAATATCCGCATATTGCCAAATCCATTCAGAAATCCACATGCCCGATCTTATCACACCCTCATCGAAATGAGAGTGTGAGAACGGAACCCAACTCGCAGGACTTTATCGCGGTTATATATCCTATGTGCCTACTACGTGTATACCTTCCTTCGTCCCTACGTACATATGCATCATTTGGATTGAAATGCTGTATTTGATTTATACCGTGGTAGTATGTTGTCTGTGTTATTCGTGGTGTTTGACGACTACAATGGTGATTTACATCAAGCCGATATTCCTTATTGTGGACTCCGGGGCTACCGACTTGTAGCACGGCCCACTTCTAGACTTTTTTTAATCAATCAGGCTTATTTACATTTTCATCGTTTCAAAACATCACAAGACTGCGATACAATGAAAAGATAGGAAGGTGTCGAACCAACTTGGAGTAGCCTTTACGATCAGACACCCACCTCAGCCTAGGCGAAGTAAAGAAGAGGCATGCACACTGAATGAGGAAGTAATGCAGAGAATATAAGACGCAAGCGACAAAATGAAGCGGCAGGTGGCGGAGGGCGAGGTCGATGTTAGGTCGTGGTCTGGTAATCCTGAAGGCTGGCTAGTTTTTAAGACACCGCTTACGCGAATGAGATGGCGAGGAGGTGCCCAGATAAACCTCCAACACATAGTATAAGTACTATGGAGTCGACCTCGGTGGGACTCGAACCCACAACCCAACGGTGTTGCAGTTGTGGATTACACCACTATGCTACGGTGTCGTGTATGACGGGTTTATATTCAAACCCGTATATCACGGGTGTGTATGCACACCTTTTCGCTAAGAGTGATGCAGAAGCGCATGGTGGTAAATGTGCTCGAAAATCCTGGAGTGGATTTGCAGCATGTCTCTGTTTATGGTTCATAGTTTTTGATGTCTTTGGTCTGGCGTGAACGGGATTCCAACGCACACTGCGTGCGAACACACAAACACCACTTGACATTAAAATCGGTTGGATTTTTGGCGCGGTTCAGAAAGATTACTGACTCCACTGGAAATTATAATATGCTATTTTGGCGTGAGGCTTCTTTTCAAGTCGGCGAATAGTAATAAATGCCTCGCCATCCACAGCGGAAACGGTACGTAAACTGCATTTATTATGATTATTAGTCCATTTATGATCGTCAACAACCGTGTCGGTGTGAAGATATACAACTTTTTCCGCACGATGTAGGTTGCATTTAAAACCAGTGTTGCCAATTTAGCGATTTTCGCGCTAGATCTAGCGATTTTTCATCTGGTTTAGCGCCAAAAAATATGGATCTAGCGCCTAGCGATAAATCTAGCGATTTTTGAAGAAGTATTTAGCGATTATTTAGCGCTTTTTTACCGAAAATAACTAATAACGATCAGTTCTGGCCGACGACTGCATTGGCTACACCGGCCACCAGAGTGCGGACTCCGATGATATATAATATTGCATGGTGTTCTAAGAACACTATGATTTTAGATTACTAACCTACGGATAGATACGCAACTCTTGGCGGTTACGCATGAGCAAACAGTGTCTCTTCTTGCTGAGTAATCTAGAAGTAACATAATTGGCAGTGCTACATCTGGCGACCTGACCGCTGAAATTTGATATAATTGGCATTGATCGAAAGCTAGGGTCGCAGTGATTTCGAAAATACAAAATAAAATCTCGTCATGGCAATGCATGCGCCCGGAAACAGCCCTCAAAGTCTGAAAACCGGCATTGCTCCAACAATGGCACCGTCGCAACACAATGAACATAACAATGACCAATTTCGTCCAGTGATTGCTCTGATCAATGCCGATTTCAGACTTTGGGGGCTGTTTTATGGTCGTTCCATTGTCTTGACAAGAATTTAATTCGTATTGTCGGAATCATGTGACACTAGCTTTCGTTTAAGACAAAAGTCATTAAATTTCATAGCCCGGGTTGGTCCTCGGATTATTTTCTTAAGGTCTCCACCTTTAGTGGCTGGCAAACCCGGTTCAAGTCGTGTTGTGTCGGGTCAAGTCGCATGCCGTGTACAAGTGCGTCCAGTGACATGTCGTGTTCAAGTACTCACACACAGTTTGGAGAAGTCAAGCGCATTTCCACGGTACATCGCATCACGTATTCACGGACGCATCGAGCAAGGCAGGCTTATATAGTGAGCGGTTATGCCTGCAAACCTGGTCAGTGGTCACGTATAGCGATCATTGCGCGAAGCGATCTGCTTTATCGAAATACACTGCACGTTTTGTCCCGCTTAGAGATGACTATTACGTATTATGAACTAGAAATATGATAAGTGACGTTGGCCCCAGACGAGTAAAATATAGCTGAGAAGAACGTATTGATATTATGGTTCAATTTAACACCTTTAGCAATTACTGCAGATTTAGCGCTATTTTTTTGCGCTTTTTACTCAATATTTAGCGACATCTAGCGATTTTTGACACCAGTTTTAGCGATTTTCTTCCATCCGGAGTTGGCAACACTGTTTAAAACACAGATGGGCCTTCGTTTGAAACATTGTATAAAACAGGTACTGCAGATAAACGCGATTTGTTGTACAGACGTACCTGTCTGATTTTTCCAGCGTTGTCGAACTGATTGATTTCTCGGGTCTGAATTTCTTCTTCGTCGTCAACCAAGTCGTTAAAAACCTGAACGGACTGGTCGTCTTCGAGTTGCGCTCCGTCGTATATAGATTCGAACGGGTCATCCACGTTTTGGCGCGTTTCAGAGGCCTGGTAGGCATCGCGCGGTACAAGATGAACTTCGACATCCATGTCAAACTGAACTGCATAGAATAATAGTACAAAATAAGTGGGGGAGATGTGGAACCGGTGGATCAGTGGGACCGAAAATACTTAAAAAAATTTCCATGATAATTCCATGATTACACTCCGTGAATTTGTCTACAATTACTTGCTGACGGAATCTTTCATCACATGCAAAACAATTCGACCTGCGTAAGTTATGGGGTCTGTGACGAATGATTTAAGTTTTAGGGGGTGTAAAGTAAATTTGGATCGACAATTGCATTTTTCTATATCACTTTTCAGACTAACAGACCCGCCATAATTTTTGATGTGAAGTATAGGGCTTGTATCAGGGTATATAATGGCACATAGTTTTTGAATCAATACCATCCTCGAGTGGACTTTTTCAAGTCAATTACAATATTTATGGGGTGGGGGACCTATGGTACATAGCCAAATCAAGCAAAATAGATGGACCAACTAATCACTTAACAACAGAAACTCGCCTACATATAGATATAGGCTGTAAATCATAGTTACCTGTGGTGTTCTATCGCTATTACGAGGTTTTTGAAAGTCAAAATGTCGGTTTGCGGGTAATATGTATGTGGCATTAATTTTGTAAGTTATTTAGACGTAAATCGAAACATGATTTTAGGCCAACATTTGAGTTGATATAATCTATTTTATTCTTGAAGGTCGCGACGAAACATTCTTAATTGGCTTGCTGTAGCTTAGCTTATAGTACACAGCAAAACAAGTTAACAAATTTGAGTTTTTGAGCGTATGTCTCATAGGTCCCACGGTCGTGCCTTTGGACCCACCGGGTGGGGACCGATGACACGTTCGAGCAACAAATTTTAAACGGTCATAAATATTTTCTGAAAAGGCGGATATTCATGTAAATGTCCGCAATATGTAGAGCTTGTATCGAAGTGTTGAGACCGCAAAAGATCTGCTATTCTCGGCTGACGATTCGAGGGCCAGAGATCATTTTGCAATTTTCGATCCATCGGTACCACATCTCCCCTACTTATATAGGAAGTTTAACTTTTTGAAGTGGTTTTGACGTCCTCGAAATTACTACTTTTGTTTGTAATTGAGTAGAATATCTACGGCGTTACTTCACATTTTACTTTAGAAGAAATACTCAACACTTTGATCGCGTCTGACAATCAGTCATATTTCAGACACTAGGTCTGGTTATGATATCCTTTTTGTACAGGGGATGCGTCTAGATTGGACGACGACAGCCAGACAAAGGGTCATTGGCATGAACAAATGCTATTTATTATGTGATGAATATACCATGCGTTCATAAAAGGCTATTTCGGATGGCATAGCTAATTCCAAATACGTGACATACATAGCTGCTTAACCACATTAGAAGGGCTTTAGTGTATGAATCTGCTAAAACGGATCTGTGATTCTATTCAGAGGCACATAAATGTCAGTCAATAGTCGTTACAAATACTATAGGCATTAGTAACAATAATATTATATCAAAGCTCGCAATACAAACATTGTCTTTGTAGCAGACGCTACCTATTTTCGATTTATTACGAAATTTGTCGGCGGTAAAACGAGGAATGCAGAATCGAGCAAAATGTTGCCTATACCCGTGGTGAAAAAAGTCTAGATGCACAAGGTGTTTTTAGAGGTAAAAATATTGCATACGGCACCGTATCACTGGGTTTGAATATGCTTACAGTATAGTATGCTTGCATTTGGGTAAGACTTATTCATTTTGGCGGACATGTCTCGTATCAACACTATATTTGCGCATTGCTGATTCGTAACTAATAGGAATCAATCTGCCCTTCATCAATAAGGGCTTTATTGAATCAATCAGAAGTTATACCAGTTCTATTTATCAGTTGCATATTTATCAAATCACCCCACCAACGCAGTAGAATCAGTAGAAAAGATATGCATTATTGCGTGTCGAAGTTGGCGTAATATAACTTAATCTGGGGGAAAATATTGAATCATGCCCCTTTTTAAATGCATTTCAGTCGTGCTTGATGGCGGTTACTGTGATTTTATAATGGAATGGTCATTAATTCTAACGATTATCTACGTAGACCAGGGGTCGGCAACCTTTTGCTAGTCGCGGGCCAAATTTCAGGTGCACAACATTTTGGCGGGCCGGACCGGAATTTTTCTTAATACTATAGTTAACAGTCACGTCGGTATACTACCCTACAATGCTGCAATCTCAATCATACAAAGCACAAAAAGAGCAAAACACATGTATTTACACTTCAACAACGCAGGATAAATGTGACACTTGGCGCAGCTTGCTTTGTGATAGATTTTCAACTTCTGACAACAAGTCAGATAAAGCTAGAATCAGGCCATATTCAGAATGTGCGTTGGGATACGTGGTCTTAGCTTGCTCTTCGTGAATTTCATTGTTGAAAACTATTGTTCACATGCGCACGTGCTACCAAAAGTCGATGCTATTTCTTTTGCATTGTTGGTCAAGCTGGGATGAAGACCCATTGCAAGAACGTACTCTTTGTCGAAGTCAATCAGCGATATGCTCTTTGTATGAAATTTGTCATTCAATTCAACTGCATGGCATTTCAAATGGGCCCATTTGAAATTTTCTGGCAATGGTATTGGCACCCACATTAACCGGAGTACTGGGTAGTCAGAATTTATTTTGTACAGAACGAATGTCGGAAAAGTGGATGGAAATTCATTAATTAAATTTGGTATATCACAGTTACAAATGTATAGTGCTGGTAGGTTTACTCTCCTCCAGTATAGGAAAGTGAGCTTATTTAGTTGTTTCCCCCTGAAGTTGCAAATTCAATTTGTTTAGATGTGACGTTAAATGTTCTACGCTGAGAC
>KE601842.1:0-22445 GCA_000444245.1 Botryllus schlosseri
ATATATACGAATTGAGTCGGGTATAAGTATGCCATTGAAGTCACATACCTGGGGTTGGTGTTGAACTCCCAACTGACGTATTGTAAGATGATGTCGACATGGTGACGTTGTTCAATGCTGTACCTTGAGTATATATACGAATGGAGTCGGGTATGAGCATGACATTGCAGTAATATACCTGGGGTTGGTTTTGAACTCCCAGCTGTCTCATTGTAAGATGATGTCGACATGGTGAGGTTGTTCAATGCTGTACCTTTAGTACATACACGAATTGAGTTGGGTATGAGTTGAGTAATGCCATTGCAGTCACATACCTGGGGTTGGTGTTGAACTCCCAACTGTCTTATTGTAAGATGATGTCGACATGGTGAGGTTGTTCAATGCTGTACCTTGAGTATATATACGAATTGAGTCGGGTATGCTGCGTATGACATTACAGATCAAAGGGTCTTACGCGATGCAATTGGCCTATCTGGGATTTATGCTGGACTCCCAGCTGTCATATTGTAGATAGGCGTCGATATGTAAGCGATATAAGTTGACGTAGTATTTGTTGTACCATGAATATATTTTCAAAAGTAGTAGGTCACGTGTACGAACTGTTACAGTCTCTTGGGTTGCTATTCTGATATTCCACATTGGAAATACGAACAATGACTTTCGATATGAATCATGGAGTATTCCACGATCGTGTATTGCAGCTCAAACTGTAAAATGTACATTATGTCACCTGATGCTTAATCATTGATCACCAATTATAATAACAATATAAATAGGGCCCGAATTGAAAATAACGGCGAGTATAGTCCTGTTCTGATAGATAACGGTAACCAGTAGGAAATGAATTTTGGCAATACCCGATAGATACTGAGTAGAATTTTTCTCCGTTGTAAATATCGGATTTCCCAATGATGAAGTTGCCGTCACCTTTGCGACGAATGGACTGGAATTAGTCCCCTCTCCCAATATATGATGTTCCAGAAAATATTTCGGAAGTATCGGCACTGCATAGAAAACAAAATGCGGTCACGTAGAGCTGAAACACTCTACAATAGCTCACGGTATGACCTATATCCACGTCGTCATAACCCGAGTACAATTCGTGGTAATCATTTCTCGGACTGTAGTATTACCACCGAGCTTCTAGCTGTAAGACTGACTAATTAGACCAGTGATTCCCAACCGCGGCCCGCAGATAGCCTTCTTGCGGCCCCCACAAAATATTAAGAAATCGAGTAGCCTATTGAGAAAAAATAAAATTTTATAGTTATGCACGTACTTGACTTGGAGTCTGCAGTTTTTAATTAGGATTGCAGGAAAGTCGTGAGTCGACTGCTAAAGTTACGTCGCTGCTGTTTCAATGCTATGTGCCCTAACTTTCCAGTTGAACGAGCAGTAGCTATAGATATACGTATAGACAGGACCATAACTGCGGCACTGAGGGTGTGGCGAGTTCGAAGGCGGCTCAAAATAATTTCGTGAATAAGCATGGATTATAGAGTATTTTTTGAAAATTTGTGAATCTTTTTACTCTAGGCGTGATTTCATGCTGCCAAATATCTTGACTTTGGGGCACTCATCCCCCCCAGAAAATATATTTATCGAAATGGGCATATCGGCGTTTGCCATTACCGCGCCACGACGCACCAAGACATGTTAAGTTTTACGCCATGTAACATGCGACTCCAAGAAGTGTGTCAGAACGATTGACAGCGAGAAAACCTTGGCCGAAAAGGACTGCCCTTATGCTGACCGAAGCTTCGTTATATAGCCTATACAAAATACTGTCTTGGCAATCTGAACCTCACAAGACACATATCATCCCGCAGGGACAAATTATATTCCAGTGAAGAAATACCAATTTGAAATAGTGTGCGTCTCTTAGTTTAGTAGCCTACGTTTGGGCTATTCTATATTTTTTGATATAGCAGACAGGAGGTCACGAAAAAACATCATGTTACGGGGTCATACCAACGAGTTCTACAGTGTCCAAGACAACTCACTTAGCTCTACCGGTAAATATGATTACGTGAGCAGCGAGGACAAGAAATTGATAGCAATATATATGCAATTCCCAATAATATTGACCGATTTTATAATAAATTATCGAAAATTTCGCGCTTCGCGCTGGCTCACTTAACGGTACCGCTAATTTCGTGGTAAATCGAACAAGGTGATAGGGGTAAGTTTTCACCCTAGTGGAGCCCAATACCAAAGTTTTGTTGGGGGGAGGGGGCTCACGAAGTGCTCTTTCGTTCCTGCCAACGGATATACGCCCGGAGATGTTTAATTATTATTGAGGGGTCCTACCTTTTCAAACACACCTCCCTCGTCTCTACCTGTAAAACTGATTACGTGAGCAGAGAGAGGATAAAAATTGATAGCAATATATATGCGATTCCCGATCATATTGACCGATTCAATTATGAATTACAGAAAATTTTCTGAACAATGGGAGCGCAGCAACACAATGACCATAACAATGGCTTCGAGCGAATGATCGGAACAATGCCAATTTTCATATTTTGATGACTATTTTTGTCCGTTTCATTGCCCTGGTATTCGTGCGGCCCCGACCGTTCTCTGAAATTCTAAATTTGGCCCCGACACCGAAAAAGGTCGGGAACCACTGACTTAGACAGATACCTTTACAAGCCGAACTCGAAGTGTATTCCTCAGCAGACCACATGCATGTCTGTTATCCAACAATACAGGAACCCATCGCTGGGCGCTCAAGCATATCATAACACCACATCTCCCTTTTTTAAGTGGGAGAGACATCAACACTACTTACATTATATACAAGTGACAAGGCATTTCGATGGCGTGGGTTCGAATCCCACTGCTGCCACCATGTAGTAATACCACCGAGCTTCTAGCTGTAAGACTGACTACTTAGACAGATACCTTTACAAGCCGAACTCGAAGTGTATTCCTCAGCAGACCACATGCATGTCTGTTATCCAACAATGCAGGAACCCATCGCTGGGCGCTCAAGCATATCATAACACCACACGGACTAGGTCGCAACGGGGTTCCACGCAAACGCCGCAAAATTTTAGGGGTCTTCGCTAAAAGAATTTACGAACCCCTGCCATGTAGGGAACATATCGGCAAGGAAAGACCCCGTTCCCGAATACTACCGGAAACAGGTTTTGTGAAGTATTGCGGGCTTCTGCTGGTCAATTCCAAATATTCACAAAGAAAGTTGATTCATATTTCAATTCTAATCAGCAGTACAGCAAAACTGCACTCAACATTCAATGAAGCAGTCCAGAGTATGCTATACCCTATGAAAATTCATTTTGAATTGTGTTAATGATGTGCTTTCCTCAGATCGAGCATTTCTATGTCCGATACTGTTCTTGGTTAAGCGAAATAGCAAATATTAGCCAAGAGAATACATCATGAACCGAAATGGATACTTACCTACACTTGTAAGCAGCATGCTATCAATCATCAAGGTAGCATAGACTATTACTACAGCAGTCAGTTTTGATTGGCGAATTTTCGACCAGCATTTCGAACAGCCGGACATTTGATATATTGATCACAAGACTCAGCTGTACAGTGTACACAATGCAAGTGACGAGCACTCCCAAGAAACGGCAGTCGAAACGATTTGGTTAAGTAAACTCAACCTCTCACCTGGACCTACCAATATAGTGTAAAGTGAAAAAACGTACTGCAACAGTTATGCACATCCAATTATTGAGAAACAGCCTACACCAGTGGTTTCCAACATTTTTCGACTCACCGCTCCCTTCTAAAGCTCGACACAAATCCCCCACCCCCACCCCCATATTTACGGGTCGAAAAAACGGGGCATATCAACGGGAAATTTATTCAGCAAACTGTCATCGCCGGTGAACTGACTAAAAAGAAAGGTCATTTTCCGAGTAGGTGCTCGGAAAATCGGTTTTCGCATGTAGGCTACTTTCCGTAGAGTTGGCCTTTTTTGAGTTAACGTTCGCATCATTGTCTGCGTTAATTAAATATATCTCACTTGACGTTCTATAATCAGATCTGGTCAAAATAATCACCATTGCTCCTTGTGGTGATTCGTAAGTAAGCAAATATTAGTGTCATCTTATTAATCTTCCATTGCACAGTACACTCCTGTATAATCACTACTGTGTCATTATTTTCTGTTCTGCTGTCGCTTGTCTGCTATGTTGCTTAAAGCCACGTTTTACTAAATTGTATAATCGGTTATGACAATGCAATAGTCAGTTCTCGACACTCTTCCAGTAGAAGTAGAAGTAATGTCATAAATTTGTACTCAATTGCAAGAAGAATTTGCAAGACCTACTGAAACTACTTCAAGTAGAAAGAGACAATTGAAATGTCCTAATAGCCAGGGTTGTAATGACTAGGGCTGGGCAAAATACTACCTGAGTGATTCGATTCTGAATCACGAACTAGGCAAGCGATGATATCGTGCGCTCCGATGCGGATGCGATAGTGCAGGCAGCGAACGTGCAGTACGCACCGGGGCTACTGCTGAAAGTGCTGATGTGATTGATCAAGCGAGTGAAACTAGGCTTGTTGGAGTCGCGATAAATTAGGCAAGCGTCCCAGGCGACGATTGCCGAGCGCACGACAATCAATAACATAATTTCGCGATCATCTCAGCGGGAAATCGCGTCGAGTTACATCGTGCGCAGACGAATCTCGCTAATTGGCAACACGCTTCTCGCTAATTGGCCGCGCGCAATGGGTTACCCTCGCTCACATAAGCGGCAGCAGGTAATGTCGTAAACAGAAATACATTGCGATTTGTTCTAAATAACACAATCGAGGGGTCTGCCGGAGCATGCCAAACCGAATTCTAGGCATGCCGCATACCTAAAAAAATGTCTAGGTATGCGTGGCATACCTAGCATACCCAGGTTCGGCGCCTATGGTCGCAGGTTTTGTTAGTAGGCCATTTGTTTCAGTTAAGTAGGTTATTTCCATTCAATATTTTACAGCATTATTGATTGAACCTTGTAAATTTGAAAGTTTATCCCCACTACTGCTGCGCTGTAATATTAAAACAAGCTCCAGGTTTTGAATGACTCGGACCAATTGTACGTATCGTCACTATCGAAACCCGATCCTCTGCACAATACTATGAGCAATGATATATGTCGGAGCCGATTATGTCTATCATTCAGAGCTGTCGCTGTCAATACTTTTGTGGCGTACAATTCAAGTCCTCTGCTATACAGAACGTCACATGGCGATAACGAGGTCAACTCGCTCTCACAACTCATGTTCACTCAGCGATGCGCTCTTGCCGCTCACTCGCTCGCTCATCGATCGCCTCGAAAGGTACAGATACGCATATTCTGGTAAACTAGCCGGTGCGACGGATATGCTTTTATAGAAACGATGGAAATCGGAAACTAGATGGCATTCATAAACATATGGATGATAATGCGGATTAGGAAGTCACTTTCCATAGATAGGAATCATATTAAGAATTAACAGAGATTGCCCAGAAAATCTAAAAGCAACGAATTTCCGCTAAATAGTAGCCTACCGGAACACAATAAAAATGTATATTACGACTGTGCAATTACTACAAACCTGCTTCTCTAAAATCTAGTCGTAAATTGACAAATATATTGAGGTCTCTCTGAAGTTAACAGCTTTCCAATGAGTTTCCTTTTCCTGTCGACTCGTTTTGAAATCACCGTCAGTGACTTCGGTGCAATGAGCCTAATCCAAAATGAAATATCGGGCAGTGTCTAAACCAGTAGTTATGACTTCTTCGCGGCGAGTGAGATTGACTAGTTGTACAGTTTACTGCAATTTTTCGTAGGAGCCCTGTCGTTCAAGAACTCTTCCCAAGGACAAGCTCGTAGTCTCTATTGTGTCATCGCTGTTCTCTGTGGTGTCGTTTAAAATCTAGTAAAGATCAAAACGAACAGTGAGCATTGATGAAATAGTTTGCAAACTTATCAATGCGATGCCACGCCATATGTCATCAATTGCTTGGGCGCCTTGGCCGCTGCATTTCCGAACTTATATTCGCAGTTCGCACCCAACGAACGTGGATTTTGCAAAATGGAATCGTTGCACGAAATATATCGACAAAACATATTCCACCATTGCAAGACCACACTGTTGTGTAATGTGTTCACATTCACGAACTGATTACATGGTTTGGATCAATTGAATATGAATACTGTCAGTATGACCATGGTGTTTCTACTAAAAATAATGCAACACAAAGTTGCCGGACTGTAGTTCTACTATTTTTGTAGTCTTACCATATGCAAAATTTTCGATAGGTGACACAGGTGAATGTCAAAAGTTTACAACTTTCCTGAAAATACGATTCAAATTCATTTCCGCACCGCACTTGCCCTCTATGCATAAATTTGACATTGTCACTTTCGTGTTCGACCACAGAACGTTTTGGCCTAAGTGGTAGTATCAACCATTTCCCGGTCCCGAAATATCGTATTTTTAGCATTGTATTTGAATATTGAAGTTATGAATGATGTACGTCGCACATCCATCGTTCCGAATTTTCGCCTATGACTTTCTGTGGTACCAGTTTCCTTATATTCAACCATATATAGGTATGCCCGGGGTATAGATCCAAGAAAAGATAGTACCAATGAATATTAAAACAGTGTAGCCATACCGATCTACCAGACAGTTCATGCGCGACATGCAGAGGTGGTCAGTAACGAAGTACTACTTTTTCGAAGTATTCAAGTAGTTTTGCTCTACTTCTGGTATTTACTCAAGTAGATATAATTTTCGCTACTTCTACTTCGTGATATTTTGTGATCTATTTACTTACTTTTCGCTATTATCAGTTTGTCAAGTAGAAGTAGTGTAACCCTCCAGTTAGTAAGAGAATCTGGGAAATTCTCAGGCTGTTTTCACAGAGTTCTAAATTTTAGTTTCAAGAAAATTTAACTCGAACACAGAATATCCGTTGCGTTTCACACAAAGTAGATATGGAGTTACAAATATGTTTTCACGAAAGTGAATAATATTTATGCAGCAGGTTGTGTGGTCCCTTTCGCACCGCATTGTCGCTCATATGACATATTTCTTCACAGTAAATATGCCCATCATAACGTTTGAAACTACCGTTTCTAGCATTCACGCATCATATCTTATTCTAGCAGCCTATGGCGTGTCATAATCTAGAAAAGTTAAAATTGTCTCGACAAAAGACATGAAATACATTTTCCTTTTTTCTGAACTAGTATTGGTATTTCTCGTTCAATTCGCAGTATCACTACTTAGAGTTCTAATTAGTTTCAGTTCTTTGTCTGGAGAACATATACATGTTGAAGTTGAAGTGTAAAAGCAAGTGTAGTAATGCCTTTAACTTTCGGAAATAAAGTTACACAATATGGCATTTTTACGATCCCCCATATTTTTTATTAACGTTTACTAACCGCGCAAATGTTTATACCGAATCCGATACAACTTCTCCCTATTGCTCTTCGACTAAACTACTGGTCTTATAATATGGGGGAGGGCGCCATACCATGAAACTTTCTAAAAACGGGCTGTTCGAGTAAACAGAGGATTCGTATCCCATTTCCATATCAATACTCTCATTTTCATCCCATGATGCGGACGAATGGTTATGCTATCGAGAATTGGATACCTCCTGGTATGGATCAATATGAATCAAGTTCTGCAACTTTCGTATAGCTCAATTTGCAGCTTTTGACAATCCATGCGAGTAGACTTGAGTAGATTTAAAGTCTACTTCAAGTAGTTTGAAGTTGCTTATGGAAGAAGTACTTCTACTCGTACTTGAGTAGATTTTTTCGCCACTACTTCTACTTCTACTTGAGTAGCTTTCTTGACTACTTTGACCACCTCTGGCGACATGTCATGTTTCGGGGATTGACCAACTCGATGTATAGCCTACCCTACATGATCATTACCTGTCTCTCTTCCTCGATTGACGCTGGGGATGGATTTCTTAGCAGTAACACCAGAGGAGAAAAGGCAATGCTTATTATTGACACCGATATCATGACCCATTTGAATCCAACTTCATGAACGATAGTCCCAGCCAGAAGTGGACCTGTTAAATGAACGCGTAAGTCCTCGCGCTGCGAGAAGCCACGCAGCTAGAAAATACGCACCGACTATAAATGCCATGCAGAAAGATGCGTCTCCGATCGCATATATTCTTCCATAAACAGAGGAATGTCGAGTGTCAGCCAAGTGACCGAGTATTGGGAAAATGGAAGAATCCACCATACCAGTCGCACCGCCTATTAGCAGGCCTGGGCCGATGATTTGCAGGAAGCTACGCACAGAAGATATGTCGCTTTTTTATTATTTACAGGACACGT
Organism: Botryllus schlosseri; assembly: GCA_000444245.1. Classification (NCBI taxonomy): domain Eukaryota; kingdom Metazoa; phylum Chordata; class Ascidiacea; order Stolidobranchia; family Styelidae; genus Botryllus; species Botryllus schlosseri. The sequence continues at coordinate 8,331 of KE601842.1, forward strand.
TTAAGGTTTATGAAAGATTCAATAACGTTATGTTGATAACAACAGTAATAAACATTCGTCGTGACAACATATTGGGTGGGCTAAAGAATCATATATCCCAACAGCTACCGCTAGGGGGGAAACGTGGCCCATTGGTGCTTTCGATACGCCATTGAACAATGAGCATAAATTGTCAGGTTGAAACCGTAGGTAAATGTTATTGCCGGAATGAATCCATGCTGCATTTGGTAAATCGATCAGCAGGGTAATATTCTTGATGGTCCGTGGACATGTCAGCAATCAGCATGCGACAATTTAGCAAGAGTAGGAAAACGAACCAAGTTTTTGTTGTTGATCAGTATTTCCCACAGGGTTAATATCATGCGAACGCCTGAGTCCTGGCGCTTCAATAAAGAACGAAGTTGGAAAATACGCAACTAATCTAACCAGTGGACGTCGCGACCACCAGGTTGAAAGCCACTGCTATATTTAGTTGTATCATTATTGGGTTTACATGTTGTGTTGAACTATACTGTTATCGGACGTCACCGGTCGGTGAGCGGCTAATACCCTGACCTAAACTGGACGTGTTGAAATGTAATTGCGTGAGGGAATAGTTCAAATACTTGTAGTTGACCGGTATCTCAAGCAGAAAAGCATATAGCCCCTAGTCAAGTGATTCCTGACCGAGGTTCAAACGAACCCGGCGGTTCGCTGAGCCGGCCTCAGGGGTTCACGGGGATCAAGACACACAGCTGACTCATACAACTGAAATATCACTAATTTGCAGAATATATTCAAAATAATATATGTTTTTTGCTACAGTTGATGTGTTCTAAACACTGATGTTGATGCACAGTTCATTTTGTGCACCAGATTGCCGATTTCTATATTCATGCACAATCCCAACGAAGTGCACAATGTTACATGAAATGGCGGGAAACTCCATACTTACCAACAATCGAAACTACGGACATCCGATGGTCCTATGCCTGAATCAGCAGCGTTATAAAGATAATTGGAGCTATACAGAAGCACTGGTAACGTATATTTCATGTGTCGAAAGAGAGCAGACCTGATACTTACGTTGTACAGAACGGTAAAAGCATGCTCCCAACAGCCGTAACGAAAAACGACACAAAGCATATCAGCCATCGATAACCGCTAGTTCCGACTCGCGCGAAGATCGCAGTTGCTATCAGGTACGATACTGCAGGTGGTAGCATTGCGACACCTTAAACGATAACCAATAACAGTAACCTGTACTTGTGCACTGTACTGTGCAGTGTACAATGAGGTTCGCCAGACGACTGACGAGACCTATATGACATGATTACATGGATAAACGATGTATAGTACGATGTTTATGCACGCAACGACATCGGTTAAAGTACTGTCAATATGTCATGAATAACATTTGTAAATGATGGATTTGAAAATGAATACCTAACATCCATTCCGCAGCGCAAAGAGTTGATATCAACCAAGTAGGAAGGCTAGTTTCTAGCACCCCTATGCTCATATTACCGAGCATGAGCGTCGATGCAGCAAGTAACACATAAGGGTCTTTCAGCAGAGTCCAAATTGAAGTGGAAGATTTTACCTGACACGAGTAAACGTCGTTAGAGAATCCGCAGACTATAGCCGAACTCCGCAAAATTACCTCGAACATCACTTCTTTTGAACTATAAAGTCTTGACAGCACCTGGATAATCGCCACACACCCGGCACCGCAAGCCAATATTATGAAGGGCATTTCTTTGCCTCCGGTTAACTGATACGTGAGACTAGCGAATGATGGACCAACTGAGATAAATTCATTGAAAATATCTTTAATGCGAAACATGAGGGATTATGTTACATACCTAAAACTCCCATTGCCAGTCCCCCTAACGCAATTCCAAGCTTTCTCCCTCTTTCGTCATCATCTTGATACTGACTCGCAAGTAATGCCATTCCAGCTGTGGCCGCACAGGCGGATCCGATTCCTTGTAACGATCGGGCGAGAAACAAGGTCCCGTAGTTTTTTCCAAATGCAAATACTAGTGATGAGCAAAGAATGAGATGTATGTTAAGACAGGATTGAATAAACATTTCTTAAATTTATGCGGATACGATTTGTAAAATGCACGCTGTCATGGTTTATACCAGTGATGCCAAATGCGGCCTGCGAGGTCATTTTGGGTGGCTAGCGAAAGTCCCCGTGAATCGAAATATATATCAAGTGTATGATGTGACCAAATAAAACTACTTTTTTACATTTTATCATAGGGAAGTCAGCCTCTTAGCATACCGCCTCAAAATCGGAGATTTCGGTCTTCAGCTCAATGGAGGCACGTCTATGGATCATATCACACAATCGACCGCCAGGCGCCCACACGCGAAGCGATAAAAGATTTTTTACACTTTTGTAAAAATCAAGCCATTTGGCCACTGCTTCCGCATTTATGGATACCGCGACACCGTGCGGTAATCATTATTCGTACGAATTCTTCTAGCATACCCTACATATGCGAAACAAATTTGTTCAGCCGCGATCACTGTCGATTTTGATTCTGCAGTTGATTTAGAAGTCGAGGCCGTAAATAAAATCAAACCGCTGAAGACATTCGCTAGTGAACAAAAGCACGATCAGGATTACCACGTCTGATAGCATACTAATTCACGTTTACATCAATCACAAACACTTTTTTCTATCATACCCAGACTTTAAGAAAATATCCTTACTTAGAGACGATGCAACTATCACTATATAGCCGAAGAGCATGGGAACATCGTATCCGATCCTGTCGGTGAGAGGCCCGACGAAGATATTTGCAAGGAGCTGGACAAATGGTTTCGATGCCAAAAGAAATGCCAAGAATATATTTTTTGCAGCCAGTAATTCCTTATCTGTCTGATCTGTACAGTCTGAGGATAATGCTACAAGACCAGCAATGGTTCCATTCAGTGCTGAAAAAAAAAATATCCATGATTGCATAGCAGCTTTCATCAGTGCAACTTGCACTCACCCTCCGGTGAAGATACATTTGAAATAATAGTTGAAGTGTGGGTTATAGTTGGTGGAGTCTGATCAATCCGAAGTCTCTCCTCCTCTTGTATAAAATATTCAGGTAGAATCGGAACTAAAAACGAATCTCGAAATGACCATTTTCTTCAGTGAGACCGCATCACACAATAGGATGGGATATGGATATAGTTGGGAGGAAATTAGGCGTGTTCGCGCACTCCCTTTGTTATTTTAATAGGCTAAATAGCATCTTGCAATCCAGATTGTGACGTTGCAGCGTAAATTAACGAACACTATGTTTACTTATAGTCATATCCCGGTAGGCCTACTCTACTCAATGTATAGTGCTGTTTCAACGTACATATGTCATGCCATGGGGCAACCATTGAAGTGGTTTTGCAATTGCAATGGATGTAGATTTCTGTCGGGAGACTGACTCACATTGTTTTACCTGACCCGCCTGACCATAATGAAATGAGCTATAGAATTTGACATCTGGAAAGAAACTACTTGTTGAAAATTCAACGTATTTGTCCAGGATGCCGAACACCATAGAAGGGTTCTAGCATCGAGTGCGTATGAGCTTCCATATATCGGTTATCTATTGCTCTTTATATGGCCTAATCACGATACCATCGAGGACAATTAGGCATAACACCATATAGAGCAGTGTAATCCATAAAATGACTTACCAACACTTGTGAGCAACATATTATCAATCATCAACGTTGCATACACGATGAAAACTGCTATGGATTTATGGCGACAAACTCCGAAACAACTGGTTAGGACAAACCCCATGATACTATTCACGCAATTTAGAGTAATCTGAGTGAAAATGAAGTTTCATTAGGTTGCTGATGCAGTCTGATGTTGTAAGCGTAACACAACTACAAAATGTAGTGCCTAATTCGGAAATAATGAATTAACGCGCATTTCCAGAAATTATGTGTCTTGTCGTGCGTAATCTCATACCATTTTCCTTGATCATTTGGGTCCTTAGGAAATCGTATAAATATACAGCTATAGGGTGAATGCGTTGTTTAAATATTTCAATTGTGGGTGCGAAATCTGGTCAGCATAGTAGTAGTACTCTGAGCTGACAGCTGACACTTCCATACAAATTAAGTGTGAAATAGAGTCTATAAAGTAGAACGTGTATATGTATATGCACGAGTATTTTGCTTTAATCTGTAATTAGTGAACAACTATTGCTGGGGATCGGGATTTGCTTTAAACGACTGACGAAGTGAACATATAGCTCAGATGATTTACAGTTCTTTAGTATTTAATCTTTCAAAAGCTTCGACGTAATTTAGACGTTATTTCTGACAGATGCAACTACTTGCAACAATATATTCTAATCGCACGAAACCAATATCATTAATACTATACACAGATGTTTTCTGGCAATGGGAGAATTTATCTCGAGAGTATGAAATCTTTACCAACGATATCATGGTAGTGAATCAGGCTGCCTGATACTCAAAGACGATAATCATAAGGATATATATAATTGCCTTGTTCGAATCAAGTTGGTCTAGAATGCTGTGGTCAACGAAGGACGCCACATGAAAGGTGCGGTTGTGTTTGACAAGTTTCGCTTACCGAACCCAGAGATTGCAATCCATCATCAGCGTTACTATTTTCTACACACGAATTTTACGAATGTGCTGTATGCAATTTGTAGCCAAAGGAATTGAATGGTGATTTGCGCTGACATATAATTATAAAACCCTTCGATCTTTATCTTTTATATTTACTTGTATATTGACAGAAACTAATGGCACAATTCCAATATTATATAAACTTATTATTATCTGGTTCACAACATTAGGCAAAAACAAAAGTAGAAAAATCATTCTCCAAATAAAAAAGTCCAAACGTTTAATAAAATTCTATACGAACCCTCAAGTCCACTGTCCGCTCTATTTAGCAACGCCCGGTGCGCTATGATGTACATTGTACATTGTACTTGTACACAGTGGAGCTATAGAGAATAGATTGCGTCGTTGAAGCCCCGCGGAACTAGATGGCAAGGGGTGATGGGTGACACTTGTTAGCATATTTATGAGTCCTAACATCTCGTCTATCATACCTCAATTTGACTCAGTTCGTCAAAGTACACTTCGGGACCGAGGGACTTGAAACCAAATAATGTATTGTATAAAAGTAGCATCTAATGATTACTATTTACATGGCATTCATTGTACACGCTGACTATTCACAATTTGTACGCGGAGGATACATGGATAAGTGCTCAAGTCCTAACTTATATCCCTGCCTGAAAATACGATAACCTGGTTACCCAATCTAAGACATACTGCTTAACCGTTCCGCATTCGACGGGTTAGACAGAATCGCGAGTATGCGTTGTACATTGATTCGGGTCCGCTATTGTTGGTATAATGGACAGTCAAATATCGATTTCGAATGAGATAGGCGACATATGTGCCATACGACCATATGACACCCTCCCTTGTATTGATCTGATTTTGCAGGCCTTATTAAATTTGTCCAATATGATTTGAGATGGAAATCTGGTGTATATTAAGTCTATATCCCATTTGTATACATGGTACGTCTCCAAAAACAAATAAAATAAAGGTTTCACACGTATTTCGCGCAACGGAAGTAACATTCCTGTACGCTATTTCGACTTGGATTTTCTCAGCGTCGTGGATAATACTTGAAATATGTCAAAAGTGAGATATCAGGTCGGTTGTTTGATTGACTCGTATACAGTACATGTTTTGAAGTTGCTTTATAACCTTTGTCCGGTGATTATTGTTTAAATATGTAACGGAAAACATTACTCGCATATTTCCTTCGACAATAGCGATTGATAGGAGTTTCGAATTGAGTCAGGATTGATCCAGTGTTGTCAGGAAATTAGCAGATTTTAAGTGACCCGAGACACCTTTATTCTGCTTCTATATTTACCGATACTATGCTTTCAACACACAAGAGTTATCGCGTATGCCAATCGACTGATTTCCTTCGGAAAATATGTTTTGCAGCTAATTCACTCGAATCAGCGCCATCAGCACACTCATCGTTGCTCTTATAACATATCCGAAAGCGTACCGATGACGATGTGATACTATATCACTATATATCAATTACTATGGCATCCGAACTAAATTATAAGTGCGGTCTTGCAGATGTTTGATAAAACACTGTTTATTTTTACCCCGAAACCTAAATACAGATCGTAATTTATAAGAAATTTAGTTTCTTGACATTCCGCCGAATTGCTCGTAGTAAAACATTGGGATGAAGTCATCGATGTGTTTGGAAGAGGTGAATAGTTCAGATTGTTATCAAGCGCATCAGATCACTAATTGACATTTATCAATACAACATATCTGGTGGGGCAGGAGGATTCTACTATATGCTGCATGTCATTAGTTTAAGACAGGTTTGATGATAATTTCATAGGTCATGATATGAACGCGGGAGAAGTTACCATTACTGAGTTGATCCATTTGTATGAGAGATTTACTCATTACAACATCAATGCTAATATTCAAACTGATTAGACTTTCCTAACGCAACGGGAAGTGCCGTTGTGGTTGGTTTGATTTGCAAGATCTGCTATATAGTCCTACTCAGGCTGATCCGTTTTGGGGTTAGAGGTTTATACGGAACAAACACGATTAAAACATGTTCCTTGTTTAAAACATGCGTTTTATTGTATTTCAGCTATGACGTCACCAATCTACAATTGTGAAATCACAGCGGTCATGGTTACATGGTTCCCTAAGATTGCAATTGAAAATATAGGGTCAACACGTCTCTTTTAACGAAAAAGGTTGCCTATACCCCTGCTTTAACGAACCAAAAATATCTTTGACTATATGACTAAATCGTCATGCAGCATTTTTACGGTCGGCGGTCTTCGTGATCAGAGCATCCATTCCGTCCCTGTTATCTATAACTATACGTCCTATAAGCTGTTCAACCGCCGATGATTTCAAGGGTTTCAACCATTCTATATCGTCTACGTCGACGGTATCTCGTGCAAGTCGTCCCAGAGATCATACTACAGCGGTATGGTTCTCAACCGGTGGTCTGCGAAGCATTTTCAGGGGGGCCGCGAAACCTCAAAATTTGAAAAATGGTGATTAAGAACCTAACTTGTATTTTTTAATCAGAGAAATTACGAGGCAGTTTCGCTTCATAACTGCTAAATCTTCAGGACTCAAATAAACAGAAGAGCCGTCTGGGGTTGTTGTTATAGTTGTATCTGGGGTTAATGGTGCTTGACTACTATATTCTTGTGCATCAGACCACTTCGAAAATAATATATCCGCCACAATTAGATTGATCGGGTGACTAATACAAATTTAATAACAGTCTGAATTGAATATGGACTCGATAATAGGGCCCGTCTGAGGTGAAATGTTCTAATAATGTCCAAACTCAGTTTAATTGCCAAATTGCCAATAGCCTACTGATACCAACATATTGCTGGTTACAGATGTGTTTTTTTATTAAATAACATTTGTTTAAATGACTGTTTGAAACATGTTTCAACCAAGTTTGTTAAAGCACCTGTTAGTTTTAAATACGCCCCTAATCGTCATTCTAGCTGCACAGTGTTCGCTCAATGTCTTACAAAAAAGTAGTGCTGAATAGGGCCGCTGTATAAGTCCGTAGTACAAGAATCACCCACAAAAGCATTGTTATCGTTCAAGTGAACACCTAAGTCATCAACACCTAAGTCATCATCTTAATCGACGCTACACCTTCGCACAGCAGTATCTCTATAGCACACCGACGCCCTTCCCCAACATCATACAAAAACGGGCTGGATCACTGGAATGGAATTTATTGGAAAATAACGAAGAAAACAGGAATATAAATATGTGATATTGCATGATATAAATGACGTAGGAAAAAGCTTGCAGCGGAATTGACCACATTCATCCGACCATGGAATACCCCGCCTCGCAGGGTATGTCCGGGTATCCCCGTTGCACGAGAGCGCTAACGCACTCGTCGACTTTTACCACTTGGCAAGAAGGAGGAACGTTGGTGAATCTCGCTCGCCTGCAAGACAATGTCATCATTACCTCGTGACCACAATTATCGCCTTTTCACAATGAATCATTGAGTCGCTATATGAATCTTTTTAGAACTTGATCGAAATGTGATTCCGTCTTGCAAGCCTTTGCTTTATTATATGATACTTGTTTGTCGTTGTGCTATAAAGTATCAACATCAACATGATTATGTATATAGGGCCTTCCTCTCAGTTATATACATCGCTGCTGTGAGTTCTATGGAATCAACAACGATCCGCTACAATTAACGAATATGTGTGAACGAAAATCGTGTAGGGGTGGATTCAGATCACTTCGTTTTCAGATACACAGTGAGATAGTCGATGAAAAACTGTTACACCATCGTATGCTGCTCATGAAGTAGTATCGATTCACCGCGACAGTCATCATCGGGGCAGTATAATCGAGTGTGTAAAATGTCCCACCATTTTGACTTACCGACTGCAGCACGCTGATTCGGTCCTACGAAAAACATACACAACATTCTTGTAAAAGATATCTTCGAAGGTCATCGTTTCCAGGTTGAAATTTGGCGCTGCCGACGGCGGGCAAGATAAATTGTAAGCCTCCTCTTCAGATACTTCGATCACTTCATCGATTTCCTCCCCAGTGTCCTTTTCGGCAGCGAATTGCGACTTCTTCACAATGACGTTCGGCTCGTCCGCAATGGTATCGGCGATTGCTACTTGACATTCAAGCTGAAGATGCACAATCGACGATAATGATTTACAAGCCCGAGAGGGAAATTGAGCACTGAATTAACCCCACGGCTCGATTGCGATCAATCAAGGTATCACAATTATTTTACCTTCAAATCGATTCAAGGGTCGCACACAACTTCACAAAAATTTGACATCACATAGACAAATATTGACTTACCGCCACATAACGAGATGACACACACTTGCAGGAAATGCACGAATCTCCTTCGAGGGTCCATCGGTTTCCGAGTGAATATTCCTTTAGAGTCGTAGAGGTCTTGTCTCGGCAACCAGTATCTCTATAGCAGTATGCGTACGCATTTTCGGCACCCAAACACATTGCCGCAAACGATACGAGTAGAACATTCATCTACAAATCAGACGTAACATCTTAAATGATACAGAAACACAACACTTCGTTTCAAATATTTTACTTCCAGAGCAATTGGTAGCAGACAGTTATCGAGAGGATTTGAAGCTTGCCTTGGTTCGACCTTCCGAATTGTAGCTAAGAAACTTGAATATGATGTCTTCTGCGATTAGCCCCAACTTAAATATTGCTGCTCGATTGCAGCGCAAAGAAAGAAGTCGCGCGCAGATGACGTTGCGAAATCGAAAATCCGTCATATTCACTGTTACCAGCGGCACTTCATTGTTAACTGGCCATGAATTTCGACACTGGCGCTACGAATGTTTATGACAAAAGTCGCAACATCAAGTATGTCAAGTATTCATGGATCAGATTCGATTGCGGGTGGTCATAAAAAAAGATCCCATAATATGTTGATGAATCCAGTGGTTAATGGGAACCATTTATACCTAAACGACCAAAGTATTTGTGTTAATGGTAGCTGTAAAATGCTACCAAATGGTATTCGTACACTTTGGTACTCTATCTCATAAACGTGCGATTGCAAACTGTTCACTTTGCTCAGTTTTTTATTGCTGGAAATGTAATGGAACCAATAGATTACCTACTATAGATTAAAGCATTTGAAATTGATAAGGCACAAGCACGATACTTACGCTACGTATAACTAAATAAAACAGCAGTCACATCTTTAGATTTAGTACTGCGTTAACAATAATCTCAAAAGTGTCCTGTAAAATACAGAGTTGAAAACGGTTGATACCATCCGGCGCAGACAATCGACAAATGCAGTAAGCCTATCGGTGTAGTTGCTTATCCCGAATATCACTTCTCTGTCATTCTGGGAAAATATCAGATGTATTTTGAATCGCGTCAAGTCAGTAAATGTGAATTGATGATGAACAACGATAGCGGGGGTATAACTGGCGTCAATATCTGGAGTTGCGCGTAGCAGGCATCGAATGTGAAGCATGGATCGTCGATTGCATCGTTAGTCATGACCCGACTTCCAGTATTTGGAGGCAATCGAGGCCTCATCGATTCCAGAGCAATGCATATTTCCTACGCCATTCCAGATTACGGAAATAATACGCATTTCAGTGGCGTTTCATTTATTTACAAATGCAACGGCTCCAGAATGTAGATTAAATATGTGGATCACTCTACCAACGTCATTACTGCTCGCATTTCTCAGATCTCGTGACAAATTATTTTCCGCAAATATCTCAAGCGCGCATTCTGAATGTTCTGTTCAAGCTATTTTTCTGGAGCATATTCCCGCAGATATTGTGTATATGGTTTAGTTTCATCGAATAGATTTTCGTCTTATTCTAATCTAAAGCACGGGGTTCTTAATTGGGCTGTCCGCGGACTAGTTTTAAGGGGTCCATGAAAGGCCAATGTTAAACCTACATCTATACAGGGATGCCACTGAGATATTTCGGAATAAGTCAGACGTGGTGACCAAATAAACCCAGAAAAACCCAGATCCTATATTTCACTCAAATATCGATAAAATGGCTGTGAAACTGGAGCCTGACAGTCAGCAATTACAGTAATACAATCATAGAAGCCTTTGATATGGAATCTCCAACAGTTCATACTATACATTTTGTACACTGTAAATATGTTGTTTTCCTCTCGACGCAATGGTATGAGTAAACGAGACAATTGGTGCACCGCGTCAATACTTGATGGTGTATTAAATATATCATCGCACTGCGACTGTCCGTAACAGTGCCATCCATTCTCTATTTCTGACGGTTATTTTCATGTATTTTCATTGACCTGACCAGGTTGAAAGTGATAGCCTTCGATTGATTAATCCTGGGACAATCACTTTGATCTGGGATAATGACATAGACCCATGCACGTTTGGTCCAAAACAATAACTGCCAAATCATGAAATTCGGAGTATATTCGAATGTGTTGCTGATAACCAACGCCTCAGACTAAATTGCTGGGGGCGTCCAACTGTCTCTCCGTGTGTCCCTGTAGGAGCTAAATATATTCAGATAACAATATGATGTATTAGTCCGATCATCACCGGGTCTACCCATGTGCAGCGCATACTATATACTGTTACATGTTATTTATCGACACAACGAATTTGTTGAGGTGATACTAGCACTCAAGTCTTTATTCGTTTTCCCATGAGTCGCCCTACGAAGATGACTCTTTGCAACCTGAAGGTTACAATTCAATCCAGAAACCCAGGTGATGCACAAAAAAACAGATCTGGCAAGAAAACCCAGGAGTGGGTCATCATAGGTCACAATAGACACACTTACGATACTAACACCATTGCACTCCAACTGGTATTCAGGCGGCGACGAGAGCTGGGCGTAAAATGACGGCGTTTTTTAGCCATCCTTGATACACGCAACCAACCCAAAATTTAGGTTTAGAAAATGTAGTAAATTATTTTCTACATGACTCAACTATATACCGTCGGCAGCTGGGAATTGCATTGTCGTCTTTTTGTAGCAATCCACCTTGGATGGTTCTGGAAAATTGAAATTTATTCATTGATATGCAATCTGTATATATTGTTTCGTGCTTTTGCAGCGACAACCTTATGGAGATGGAGACTCATGAACTCTTAAAGTCACAAAATCATGGAAATTGCGAGTCACTTCGAAAAGCGACCTCAAATCTGAAGCTCCTTGTGCTTACGATAAATAATAATCACGCATTCTTCCGCGCTCCAAGTTATTTTCCCATTCATCGTTTCCCCTTTCAAGGAAACGAGACCCGTGCTCGAATGTAAGAAGAGGATCCTTGCCGTAATACGTACGTGAACGGTCGATAGCGCGCGCACCAGCACACAAAATGTATTATGAATTTATGAAAGTGTGTAAATGGTATATATACAATATAGGCATATACGTCATCAGCAATCCAGGTCGAAGATAAATGACATGATGCGATGGACGCAGTTTAACCAGGAGATGGCTCCCGAAGAATCAGGAAACGCTATGTTTATAACGTACAGCCGCAACTGACCCATCGAACCATTAATAATATATAGAAAGCACACAAAAATCATGTACACATGGTATATAATATACACGAAAACGCACGCACATCAGGGACTCGAATCGTTTGTATTTGAAATTACGCTGCTGTTTATGTAGGATTTCGAGAATCAGATCGAGATTAAATAAGCTAATAATTTGATGGATATAGATTTATTTATAGTTTTAATAATTTTTCGCATGGTAGTGCCTCGACGTCCCGCAACAATGCCGAATATTTATGAAACGTAAATACCAAAATCAAGCGTGACAGTAATTTAGATTGTTATTTATACATCGGATTCATGAGATTGACGGTGATCGCCGACATGCGTTGAGATTACAGCTATAATATTCTGTACGCTACACAATGGTAACCACACAGCGAGGTCGACTCCACAATTCCTACCGAAGCGTTGGATGGAGGTGTATCCACTATCCATGCTCCTCTTCGCCATCCATAATCCGCGTAAGCGGTGTCTTACGAAAGCCTAGAACGGTGCCAAATGATCAGTGTGGTCGAAACACCATGAAAACCAAAACTGGCAAAACCACATCACGCATTGTGAGTGAGTCTTCACAGTCTTACGATTGTCAGCCACGGGTTAAGTAAAATATATTTTGATTGCTAGCGTCATTGCTTTACTAGAACACGCAGCGAAAGAACCCGGTTTGTGGAGATGTGCATAGTCACAATACATGTTTCCTCGGCATACAATCACGATGACTCTTTCAAAAGAAAACCCCGCAAACTAAAAGATATGAAATTTGGCATATTATGCAATTTCATCCTTACCTAACCATGTCAATTTCAACAAATTTCCTTCAGATATCATTCTTTTCCCTCGTCAGTGACAATTTTCCGTGTATACTGATCACTTAATTATTATGGGGTAGGTTTGTCACTAATTGTTTGTTCAAGAGATCGATATAAATTGCATGGAAATGCGGTATCCGATTAGATTTTATTTGTTTGCAGTTTTTTCTGTATCATTATTCATATTGTGTCCACATCATTGGTAAATTTTACGCCATGCCACTAACAGTTTGTATGATTCCTGAGCTGCGGACTTATAACATAACTCGACCCGTTTTCGTTCTATAGGAGCCCAGATAAGCCTCCAACACTTTGGACGGGGTTTTGGAGACAACCTCTGTGAGATCCTAACCCGAGATCGATTAGTGTTGCAGCTGTGTAACGTACCGGTACTCGCCACCCAATATTTGCAGATATTTCCGAGAATCACAATTCATTCTCGATAAGTTCCATTCTAAACAATGGCTTTCATATAGTATCGGTCTGGAATATGATATATATTGTTATGCAGAGAAGCGCGATGAGGTATTCTATTGGTTCCCGGTGTTGCCGATATACTTCGTTGACGTCAGTATTGACCTCAATATTTGATATCACTGGTTTGCAATCAAACAACTTAGCTTATAATCCATCCTGGGTTTATTGTGGGAGCGTTTTCAAGTCCGTCACAAGTATCGTCAGGTTGCGATTTACCTTCAGCTATATTCACGATTCTTATATGTTTAGACCGCCATCGGATTTGACAGAATAATCTCGCCATCCTCGTTACCAATTCTTCATGAGATAGCAGCCATTTACCTACTTGGAAATTATAGTGAGGCTTGCGGTTTCGTCGCTTTTCAAAAGGTTGTATACGACAGGCCGAACTAATGGGATCATGCAATATTCCCCTTTCCGAGGCAATGACAACTGGAACGTTAATGTTTTTGAAAATAGCATTGACTATAATTTCGCAACAATGACTTTGGATTTCTCGCAACTTGAAACATTGCTCCTTCAAGCGACCCACAAATGGCCGGCAAATTTGGTGCGTTTAGTGATTGCGTCGTATTGAGTATACTACGTCCTAGCATACAGAATCTATATATATCATGGATAGACGAAGCGGACGATAAATGCCCCGTAGGTATTTTGCAACATCAATTAATTATA
>ATSW01082204.1:0-14350 GCA_000444245.1 Botryllus schlosseri
CATTAAATCGAGCCTCTTTAGCACTGTGCGACTACAATGATCGATAGCCGGGCTTGTGAAATTCCACGCGATGGGAAAGTCATCACCATATCAACAGTCACGGCTTCACTCCACTAGATTTCACTTGTATCATGAGTGTATTCAACACAACTTATTCAGCATTGACTGCAGAATAATGCAAATTTGAGTTCATTGAAACGATTTTCCAGTAAGGAATTCCAAATCAACTACTGTGTAGGTGGCATCCAGGCATCACACTATTATGGCATCCACTGGGATGGTCATTGGTAACTGGCATAGGAGCACTCTAAAAGTTACTTCCTCTGGGGGTCACTTGGAGTTACATAATTGGACGTCAAATTGTGACTTACTGAGCAAGTCCTCAGTCACTAAAAGTGGGACGTGGGACGATTGGGCACAATTTTGGACGTACCCGTAAGTCCGTGGGAGATCGGGTGTTTGCTGGGAGTAGTAATAACAGAGCCACTTGAGTAAGTAGCGCAAGTGCTCGCGATGCCTCATTGACAACAATGAAAAAGTGGAAGTAGGCTAATTCGTTACAGACTATGATGACGCAGGGGGGGGGCTGTTGAATAAAGATTGAGACAGTCTTCCCCATACAGCCATGATGACTATATCACTGTCTCACGGTGTTTGATAAGTACCACATATATTTCTTGCATTTTCTATAATTTTAGCGTTGTATGTGTGCGTGAGATTCATTTCGTACACCGTACGAGGTCAATCCGCGTATACGAATACGTAACGTATGCGTTAGCAATTGTAAATGACCTATAAAATATTGAATATGTCCGGAGTTTAAATTTCAAAGAACGTTAATTTGAGTTTAAAATGTGAGAGATCTCACACCAACTAAACCCTGGATACGCCACTGGTAATAGCCAAGACTCTGAGCTGACAATATTGCTGCAATACCATCACATAACGAAACACCGGCAACACGATTCACGCAAAACCACGATACGTATTTTCTAGTTGTTTTACAAAAACATCGCACTGAAATGCGCAACTACAACTACTCACTTTTCAGAATTGGCAACTAGAACTAGGCCTACTTGACCGTCAAGTAACTGGTCTGGTAGAAGATAGTCTTCTCTTGGGTGGTCATAAATCAAGGACGACTGCTTATAGGTTGTCCGCAAAAATTAGACACAACATTCCCGCGTACATTTTCTTCCTGACAGCTGAATGAACAACGAATGTTCGCTCTTTCACATGTATTCATCGGATAAGTTATCGCAATATGTTGTACGGTCTCAAAATGTGAACCAGAGTAGATACCATGTTTTCGCCGAGCGGTTGCGTGTGTGGCTGCGGGCACAATGATTCAGGAATTAACTTCAATGATTCTAGTCGAGTACTGAGATGTGATATTTTTGTGTAATGAGATCAAATGCTCCTCTTCTATGTGAGTTAATTTATGCAGAGAATTACTCCTTTGACAGTTTTCCACTGTGGGGATTGTAAACCTCGATTGGTCGTATTGCAGCATACGAAACAACCGTACGAAACAACTGTCCACGCGTTAGTTGAAATAACATTTCCGTAAAGTCGTGATTCACACCGGTGTCCCAATAAAGTGCAATGACATAGGTACGGCCAAAAAGTAACATATACTCTTTATTGTGGTGTATAACTGACTGATATTCATTTCGGTCGCATTACAGGTACATTATTAGAGCTTTCCACATCATTCACGCTGTTTTGACGTCAAAATGAATTAATATAGCTTAGTACACGATTCGAAGCCTGATACTCGATTCAGAATAGAATCACTTCGATACTTGATTTTACCAAGCCCTGCATGCCTCACTTGCTGGCACTTAAGATTATACTGAGGATTGACATTTCGTTACAAACGTTACACTCATGGCTATTGGGATGAATAATATTATCATTCACATAACATTGAAGGTGACCAATTCGACAACATTCTTTCCTGCATTTACGACATTACGATTTTGACGTCTCATAGTTTTAATTGCTTTTTCTTCTATGTTATCATCTGCTACTCTGTATACACTGTACAGTGTACACACTTATTCACATATTCGAGACCAAGGTTTGATTGAAATAATACACCAATTTATTTCGACATCCTCTCCGTCTTGCGATTCTATCAGCACCATCGAGTATTTTGAAATGATCAATCAATAGAGCTGGACATATCAAACTGAATGACACTCGAGGTAATTGTACAGTGGTACAGAGTAAATGTTTTGGCAGAAAAATGCAAACATAGTTAACGATTCCACCATACATGTCCGTATTAAGCCTTTGTTATGTACATAGCAGTAAAATATTTTTCGCACCCCTTCATTTTAATTATTGACACCAACATAATATGACGCTTCTTATAGTAATTATTTCCCACAAATATCAGTTTGGACGTCTGGATGCATATAAATATGACGCTTGAAGTTGCATTTTTGAGTATATGATTTCCTACATATGTCGTATCGATGCTGTTTGATGCCAGCATGCATATCCATATGACACATGAGGTATCCCTTCTCAGTAAACACCTTCCCACATACTTCACATTTATGATTTTTGTTGCCAGCATGCATACGTATGTCGCTTGAGGTTACTCTTCTGAGTAAATGCTTTCCCACATACATCACAGAAATAATTCTTAACGCCAGCATGTCTATTTACATGACGCATGAGGTCTCTCTTCCTAGTAAATGCTTTCCCACATACATCGCAGGTATGATTTTTGACGCCAGCATGGATATACATATGAAGTTTGAGGTCTCCCTTCAGTGTAAATGCTTTTCCACATACATCACAGAAATGATTCTTAACGCCGGCATGAATATCCATATGACGCATGAGATTGCCCTGCTGAGTAAATGCTTTCCCACATACATCGCAGTTATGATTTTTGACGCCAGCATGGATCTTCATATGACGCATGAGATCTCCCTTCCGTGTAAATGCTTTCCCACATACATCACAATTATAATTTTTAACGCCAGCGTGGATACGCATATGAAGGTTGATGCTACCCTTCCTGGTAAATACTTTCCCACATATATCACAGTTGTGATTTTTCATGCCCGCTTGCATATCAATATGGCGTTGGAAATCCAACATTCAAGATCAAATGCTCAAGTTGAAAATGCAAGGAACAAATTATCTCAATGACAATATGACCACATCGGCCATGTATAAAAGCCTAGAATTGATCTAAACGAACAGTATCATTAGATTGTGTAGCAATCGTCATATAGCGATATTGTACAACATAAAAAATATCAACAGCACGAAAATTACTGCTGTCGATTTTATTATGAAAACACTCATCCGCCCGATTTTTGCGCTATGATTTGCTTCGATCATGCTCAAATAATTTGGGGGGATGAATCGGAGTCTGGCGTTACTTTTGCTCCATCACAACACATTTTCTATCAGACTATGCGACTCGCTATATGTTTTCAAACGCAAGATCAAGACCGTTTTATTCATACGAGCGTTCGAACTAAAGTAGTATTCATTCCGCCCTACAACTATGCACTCCGTCTTTTATACATATCGATTACTTCTACATAATTACTTCTACTCGAACACTGATTGGTGATGGGCAATGCGCATGACTTTGATATGGATAGGAAAGGACTTGAATGTATACACCTGATCGCAGCGCTGGCTACTGATGATTTTATCACATTGTACATATTATCATTGAGAAAATACAAAAACAAATTCCGCGAACATGTGATCATTTATTACCGTTATAAGTGGCTTAAGGTTGGGTTATTGTACAAGCATTCAATACCCTTGCCACGACCCTATTCCTAATACACCACACCGGGCCGGCATCCTTTTGTGTGCAGCGTGCCAAAATGTCAAATATTTATCAGCTTGCGTGCCAAACATTTAATTTATCGATATTCAACGTTTCAAGCTGCAAGGAATACCACCAACCGTTTTTCTGCAGCTGGCAACCGCATCCGTTACGCCAGTGATTCTTGAATTACAATTCAGTTCAATAATTATTGATCTTGAACGGAATAAATTTTTTTTCGAGAGTTGAGCGAGAAAGTAGACTTTTTAAATTTATTTTAGTCAACCGATTACCAATTCGCAAGAAATTTATCCAATATTTCCGAGAGAGAGTCTTATTTTCATCCAACCCAATTACATAACACACGGCGGTGGTGGTGGTGCAGGAAATATGCTTGCACAGTATTCGGTATTAGATAGTAATGATCGATAAGACCGTCAAGATCATCTAGTCCAGGGGTTCTCAGCCCTTTCTTGGCCGTGGCTCATTTTCCGGTTTAAAAATGTGCTGTGGCCCACCTGATATCTTGGAGTCATAATTAGGGCCATTTTTATATGACCTTAAAAATTCAATTATATGACTTTATTTTATGGAAAATATGACTTTATATGACTTTATGTGAAAATAGTGTATTTTGACATGTAACCAACGTCACTCATGGAACTGACGAGTAAAACATACACAACATAGCAGTAATACGCATCAATTTTTATTTTAAACCAGTTGTAGTACAGTTTCATGTTGTGTGGAATGTTGAAGTCTTTAAGTGACAATTTGGACGTAAAATGACTTTAGCAAGGAAAATGAGCGCTCCACAGACGCTGATGTGGGTTGACAGTTCTGCAGTTTTGCATACAGCGCTGGTGAAATGTCTTGCCTTTGTAGCTCCATAGTTTGTTTCACATCGTTTTTGTCCACTCGCTTCTTAATGTAATTTTTGAGCTCAAGCGGATCTTTTCTGAAATCAAGGGCATTTAGATCAGCATTAGTCTCTCTGATGGTGTACGTACAACTTTCCATTTTCTGTATCAAGTTTGAAATATTGTCGTAGTGGAGGCATATATCGGTGACCAATTCTTCAATTATTTATTATCGTGGTGCCCATCACAAATACTATTTTATTCAAATCCAAATGCATTTGTATATAACTAGACCATGATAGAGCTTTTTAGCCTGCCTATCCACTGACTGAACTTCAAATGACGTCCCACTTCAGTGCACAGAAGTAAAACAGATTGTATAGCAACACAATGCAATGTGTGACCTCATAGGTCTGTGACTGTAATGTGATGTAGGCTAACGTTACAGCTTGCCTTCGTTCAATCAGAAATTGCCCTACTTTCGTAGTGCCTAATTGCTTCACCGCCTAAATTGGCACTTTTTATTTAAAGTATACAACAATATGACTTTATAACTCAAATATGACCTAACCAGGAAAATATGACTTTATATGACCTAATAACTTTCTTAATATACTCCATAGGGACGTGGTTTTCGCGTTAAAATTGATTTCACGACTTACTGATGCATAGAAAAAATATCACTTTAATGACTTTAAATGGCCCTAGTCATAATCCTGTTTAATGCGTGGTCATGGACAGCACCGTGCACCGATATGCCTATTTCTCTAAAATATGCACATTTTTTCTGTAACTGATGATATTTAAATCTCGAACTTCCGGGATATGAAATCGCGCGAAGCGCGAAAAAATTTCAAGTTGAATAAACATCCCGCAACAAACGACCAACGAAATAATCTTGGGTCCCTTCGAGTTCCCCCAATTGGGTGTGTGGGTGAGGCAGTTACGGCCCTGGTAGATCATAAGCTAAATATCCTAAGTAGATTATTTTCGTCCGCTGCTCCATTCGCGTCGCGAAACACAATTATCAGATCCACGCACTGTGTGATTGGGACTTTAGTGATACTATTGTGGGGAATATTATAATCATTCTGGGCCAGCATCGAACAATTCATTGGTGAATGGGGTACTACAGAGAAGTGAAGAAAGATTTTTCAATATGCATGATGTACTTTGTACGTCTTGTACCAAAACTACCGAAGTTGCGATGTCAGAATATTCAATCCGATGATACAATCAATTCCTGTGACTCTTTCATCGTGTACAATGATTTTCAGGCCGGACATTTTAAACCGACTTCAAAGATTAATGCGCTCCAATAAATCCTCAATCCATTAAGATTCGTTGCGGTGGTGCAGTATACCTCCGCCAGAAGTTGCTAATAATTTGCAATTATGGCTACTTTTAGCTTACAATAATACGGTCTGCCGAAGTACAGTAAATCTGTTCATCAATTTCACTTCATTGCGAGTTCATTGAATGCCCCTTTCAACGGCATACGACATATGACCCTGCCGGACTACTTGGTTACTTCAGCATTATCTTCCAGTTATTATAGGCTTGAAATTATTTTAGTGGCTGTTAGCCGTAGGTTGTCATAGCCAGTAGAAAAGTCACCGTTTGTCCCTAACGTTTTCAAATTGTGCATGCTGACTTCATACGGGCCACTACGTCTGATCAGAGTCGGATGAAAAGCTTTATGTAGCCTACATATAATTAGATAATACGAATATATTTTTAGCGAATAACATAAGAAATATAACTAAACTTACATTAATTCTGAAATTTTCTAAATAGCTCTGTGGCCCACCTCAAAATGCTTTGTGGCCCACCAGTGGGCCATGGCCCACCCTTTGAGAACCCCTGACCTAGGCGCAATCGCATCTGTAATAGGCATCATGCTCAAGATGTCGGTTCGTTGGCCTAAACTAACTCGTTAATTGTATAATGATTAGCAATCGCATCTGCAAAAGGTCTCCTCGTGCTCAAGATGTATCGCGCCACCCGCCTCGCAGGCTTTGGCTGCTATCTACTATCGTTTAAAGACAATCCCGCTAATTGTATAATGATTAGCGATCGTTGTGTAATGACTGTTCAAGAGTGACATCTCGGAACTATTCATGTACTGAAATGAAGGGTGCGTACTATACTTGGGTACAGGCTTTTACCCAGAATTTACATGCTATTTTAGGGGTGCGTATTATACATGGGGGCGTACTATACTTGGAAAATTACGGTATCCTAAATATGTCGAATTTATGCTACATTTATGTTTTGCAAAATGTTTCTATATGTAGGTTAGACATTGTGAGCTACATCCCGTAATGTTGAAAGCATAGCAGCTTCCGATTAACTGCTAAAACCATGCGAAGTCGCCAAGGCCAGCACTAAATATTCAAAAATGATGCGAAAATGATTGTGACCAATTCGCAAGGTTCCGAGTCACAAGTCAATCTTACATATATAGTCTTCACCAAGGTTGTAATAACTCGAGTCAGACTCGAGTTGCCATTTTTGGTGACTCGACTTGACTCGAGTCATTTTCTTGAAAATGAAAAATGACTCGACTCGATCAATTTTTGTATCAACTCGACTTCGACTCGAGTCATTGCAGGGTTGTAATGACTCGACTCATGACTCGACTCGAGTCCTACTCGAGTCACGATTTTTTAATGACTCGACTTGATTCGAGTCATTTTTTCAAAATACGGAAATGACTCGACTCGACTCGGGTCAATCTGTGTATTGACTCGACTTGAACTCGAGTCATTGCGCATGACTCGAACCAAGTCATTGACTCAAGACTCAGACGGCCCAGACCGACATTTCATTGTAATTCCGAAGCCAACACACTATTAGGATTTCGTCTGTTGGTACTGGTACTTGAATATGCGACCAGAAACTGCTAAAAGTGAGGAAAATTGGTATAATATAAATGCGAAACATCCGATATCACCAAACAGAGTTATAAAAAGTGAGTTTACCACGACTTTAACTGGAAACTGAGCAGTCTATACAATGACTTGGACTCGGACTCGAGTCATAATTCCATGAATCGAACTCGACCCTCTGCTCGCTGACTTGGACTCGCACTTGACTCGGTGGTGAATTGAAATGACTCGACTTGATTCGAGTCAAAACTATAAAAGTGAGATTGACTTGTGACTCGGAGCCTTGTGACTTGGTTACAAGCCTGAGTCATTGCGCATATTATGCAAGTCATATGACTCGAGACTGAGTCTATGAAGATGCTGGGCATTTCTTTGGAATTTCGAGGAATAGTAAAGTTATTACACCATTGTTATTTCGTCAAGCAGTACTGATACCTAAAAATGCCACCAAAAATCGTTAAAAGTGATGGAAATTAGTATATTGTGAATGTGAACCCATCGTTTTCACCGAGCAGAGCTGTAAAAAGTGGGTTTCACATGACATTATCTCGTAACTGATCAGTCAATACAATGACTTGGATTCGGACTCGAGTCAAAACACCATGGCCCGGACTCGACACTCTACTCCGTGACTGGGACTTGGACTTGACTCGGTGGTGAATTGAAATGAATCGACTTGACTCGAGTTAAAACTATAAAAGTGAGATTAACTAGTGACTTGGAACGTCGTGACTTGGTGACAATCCTGGCTTTGACTCGAGTCATTTCAAGTCATTTTCAATTCACCACCGAGTCAATCTGAGTAGACGGTCGAGTCCGAGTCATAGTGTTGAGTGTTGAGTTTTTAGGTAAAATCTTGAGGATGATATAGAACGCTTCGCATTCATAATATACTAATATTTCTCACTTTTAACAGTGCCTGTTCTAATTTTTAACTACCAGTACTAATAGATGAAATACTAGTGTGGTAGCTTTACCATCTTTCAAAATTACATTGAAATGTCGGTCTTTGCCTTCCGAATATCTAGTCACATAACTCAGACCGAGTCATGCGCAATGTGTCGAGTCAGTCATGTCAATAAACAGATTGACTCAAGTCGAGCAGAATAGAGTCATTTTGCTTATTTTTCGTGACTAACACAAGCTGCCTTTGTCGTTACAATTCAAAGAAACCTGTGTTCGCTGCTAGAAATGCTGCTTCTAAAGCATTTCGTGCTTTAAATTGAGACCCAGCCATTTATGTAACAACTCACACAGCGATGATATTGGTTGTGTTAAGCCTAGTATTTGGTTGCATTAAGATAAAGTAATCTAGGCTACAACCTAGGTATAGATCCATCCAAGAAACAAAATGACAAAGCCTGGAACACACGAAGATGCCATCTTGCGAGACTGAAAAAGATGGACAGTAAACTGGTAGATACGCTCAGTGAAGTCAAAGGTTTGACACAGTTGAATATAACATTGCAAAAGCAATATGAAATATTGGAATCTGATCTTGATAAGACCAACCAAGAGGTTAGGAAACTAAAGGAAGAAAACAAGGAACTCTGGAAAGAGATAGAAACTTGCAAGACTTGGAATGGAATTCATGAATGCAGAATTTGAGAGCAACAAAAAAAATCTAAATCTCGCCTCGCAAGAAACCATGCTCAAGGAACACGACAAATTTGAATCAACTATGAGTATCCTGAACAAAAAATATCTGGCCTAGTACGCACCAACGACAACCTGGAGCAGCAATCTCGAAACAACAACCTGGAATTTCATGGTGTTCCCTACTCCAAAAAAGAAGATCTGCCCGAGACCATCATGAAAATAGCTAACGCCTTGGAAGCTGACATCACTGCGCCATAGATTGTGCACTGCTATAGAGTGCGCTTCAAAAATCCAGACAAAACAGGACCCATTGTAGCTAAATTCTTTTCAGACCAACCAATAAATAATTCCTCAAAGTGAGAAAGGACAAAAAGGATATCAAGGACTTCGGTGTAGAAGGAATAAAACAATTCTTTATAAATGAAAATTTAACAAATTACAGAAGAGATGTCTTCTTTGAAGCGCGAGCTGCGAAAAAAGAAAAAAAGCTGCGAATACCTCTGGACTGCAAATGGGAATATCTACATGAAAAAGAATGATGGCGCACCCAGAATCCACTTTGAGTCAAAGGATGACCTCGATGAACTCAAATAGAAGCTGCTATACTGCTCACTCACTGCAAACGCAACCCACACTAAAAAATGGCTCAAAACTTTTTCCACATGAGCAACTGCAGATCTACCAATTCAACGAATAGTAGTGATATCCCATCATCTTAAGGAATTTTACTTGCACACTTGAACACAAGATTCCTCCAAGCTCATCTAGATGAAATTCCCCCCTGTTTGAAATGTTTAATTGCTCTCCAACCATCATCGGAATCTCTGAGACCAAGTTGAAAGATCCTCAAACAACTAATGTTAACCTGACAGGTTTCAACGTTTTACACTCGCCATCTAAAACGAACGCTGGAGGTGTTGGACTATACATCAACGAAGGTCTGAGATATGACATGATGCCCGACGTAAAATTTGAATCCGAAGGCCTAGAATATATATTTGTCAGGGTACATGTACAAAAAGCTCTCATAGTGGCAGTCATCTACAAACACCCAGGAACAAAGCAAGACACTTTTCTTGACGAATTCTCAAATATACCGGAAACGCTAACGGCAGCTAACGAACAAATATTTTATATGGGAGACATAAAGATTGATTTGCTGAAGACCACCAACTTCAACACAAGGTACCGTGAAATGCTTGATTCTAATGGGATAGCTCAGATAGTTACTGAGCCCACAAGAATAGCTGACCAATCCAAAACTCTACTAGATCACTTTTACTGCAACACTCATCAATATCACTTGTCTCCTTTAGTGCTCGAACACAGTATGACTGATCACTATCCCATCATCTGCCACATGAAATTGGCCCTGCCACAATGTGCTAATGAATTTGAATCTCGAACGCCCTTAAACACACGTGGTATTGAGGAGTATATTGAAATTGTAAGCAATACCTTCAACAACTACAAAATTCCTCCACTCACAATTGGCAACTACAATCGCCACTTTGAAAATTTTATTGAGGAACTGGGGGCAGCCCTCGACACATCTTTCCCAATTAGGAAAGTCAACCGTAACGCATGGCGCTTGAAATCGAAACCTTGGATTGATCATGACTTACTAGTTGCGATCAAAACAAGGGATAGGATGCCTAAGCACTACTATTTGCACGGCACAAGCGAAGGCAAAAAAGTGTACAAAAATATGCAAACCAAATGACAGGTATGAAAAAAAATGCCAAAAAAGCATTTTTTACTTCCAAAAAAGATTCGAAGAGTTCTCCAAAGATCCCAAGAACACATGGAAAACCATTGGAGAAATTATCAACCTAACTAAAGGTAATGCTCCCAAGAGTGCTGTTGACATCGAGCTCCTTGAGATGGCATACCATGATCAAGGACCAGCTTGCAGTAGCAGAAAGTTCAATCAGTATTTTTGCAACAGTGGTCCGGATCTTGCAGCTTCAATAGCAAACTCCTCCAATGACTTTCTCTCGTACTTGAGTCCTGGCCCTCCGAAATCCATTTTTCTTGAGCCGACAAGTATAGGAGAAGCTGCCATCATATTATCTGAAATGAAAAGTAACAAAGCAGTAGGACTCGATCTCATCCCAACTCACTTTCTGAAGCTAGTCTTTAATATTATTGGTGATGTTATATGCATTTTCTTTAATGAGTCGATACGTCTAGGCATTTTCCCTGATGCAATGAAAACTGCCAGAGTAATGCCAGTGTTTAATAAAGGCTGTAAATAGTTAATTTGTAACTACCGACCAATATCTGTTTTGCCAAATCTTGCCACGGTTTTTGAGAAACTGATTGACTGCCGACTCAAGAATTTTTTCGAATTGAATGCAGTACTGTCTCCGACTCAGCATGGATTCAGATCAAACCACAAAACCAACCATGCCATACTATCAATTGTAACTGACTACTACAAAACCATCAAGCAAAAAAAGTGGCTGCAGCATTTTTATCGACCTCCGCAAAACTTTCGACACAGTTAACCACAGAATCTTAAGATACAAGCTAGAACACTATGGAATCAGGGGTATTGCAGCAACTCTACTGGAAAGCTACCTGGCAAACCGCAAACAATTTGTTAAACTGGGGACATTAAGAACGACTACCAGAGATATAACTTGCCGAGTGCCACAAGGCCCAGTCCTTGGACCGACTTTTTTCCTCATTTATATTGACGACATTGTTAATGCATCTTTATTCTGCACAACCCTATTTGCTGATGATACTCACCTCTTCATAACCTCCAACACTATCGATGATTTGCATGCATCCGTGAATAGGGAACTCCCAAAAGTGTCGAGATGGCTGCAAGCAAACAAACTAAGTTTGAATGCAGATAAGACTGAGATGTTCCTTTTAAATAATGCCAATCATAGTTTCACTGTGAATATCAATCATAAACCAATCTCCATATGTGACTCAGCAATATATCTCGGCGTCACCATTGATGCCAAAATGTCTTGGAAGCAGCATATTGAATGCACAGTATCAAAACTAGCTTGGTGTGTGGGAATAATGACCCTTCTGCAACTTTGGTTTCCAGATCAATACTACGAACCATCTATTTCTCTCTTTTCCACTCTCACCTGCAATATGGAATCGAGTATGGGGAAGTGCATGCACAACATTTTTGTGCAGAATTCAAACCCTGCGAAACCGTGCAATACGACTGATCTCATCTGTACCTCTACGTACCAAACGATCGCCTTACTACCGTAAGCACCGAATTTTGCAAGTTGACAAACTATATCGCTTCGAAGTATCAAAAGTCATTCACAAATATTTTTCCAATACTTTGCCTCCTGTGTTTGATGACTTGTTCATGCCTGCTAAAAATTTCCACTCCCATTACACGAGATCCTCGTCTAAAGGAAATATCTACTTACCCCTACCCTATAGCAACCTAACTAAGAGAGCTATCGACTACTCGAGACCTATCATCTGGAATGCATTACCACCACATATCCGTGAATTGCCTTATAATAGATTCAAAAAAGCCCTACTTGATCACCTCTTGTCGTTACACTAACACTGTTGCCCTACCTCGCCCAGACATTGCTTCATTGATCATTTGCTACCATCGTTTAATTTTTCTTCTATTTTATTTTTTAAACTACCGCAACATTTTTTACAGCCTGACTGTTTAGAGTGAAGTGTACCTATTTGATGCTGGTGTGATCAGACTAGATGACCTTCACGGTCTTATCGATCATTCCTATCTAACACCGAATACTGTGCATGCATATTTTCTGTACCACCACTACTGCCGTGTGTTATTTATTTTGTTTGGATGAAAATAAAGACTATCTCTCTCTCTCTCTCTGTCAGATGTTGCAACCGCTGCTTAAAACAGCTCTACCAAAAATGCCGCGTATCCTGGCAAATGTACAGTATATGTGATCCCAAAAAGCGCTTGGTCTGCGTGCAGAAACCGATTGGCGATAAAAATTCTTTTATGCATCGCATTCGCAGTTATTGCTTGAAATGGAGAGACGTGATGAGTTTTGGACAGTTTATTGTCATGTAGGTTAAATGAAAGCATATCCGCGTTGCCTCTTGTTATTGTTTGTGGTATTCACGCAGTTTGTCGTATTCAATGTGCTTTTCAACTACGATGGTTATTTAAACCAGGTCGATATTCCCTATTTTTTATTCTGTATTTTCCGACTGAATTTTAGCACGGCCCACTTTATTCTTGGCTTTTTTAAGACATCGCTTACGCGGGTTAGATGATGCCAAGGAGCCTACAGATAAACCTCCAGCACTAGGTTAAGAATTCTGGAGTCAACCACGGTCCGACGCGAATCCACAACCCATTGGTGTTGCATGTGTGGATTATACCACCGCGCTATCTTGCCACTGCGTCGAGTGCATATGCACATGTGGTCAGCACTGAAGTAGCCTGTTTTGCAAGTAATCAAGTAGTTTTACCCTAGTCGTAACGTTTACTGAGTCTTCAAATTTTTAGATTACTTTTACTTACTACTCACTGCTCACTTACTTACTCACTTACTATATCACTTTTTGCTTTTTTGATTTTTCGACGTAGAAGATGTTTGTGGGCTGTGCTTGCAAACGCAGTAACTGAATATATTTTCGAATATTTCACGTATTTATCGTGTCATCAGTGGTTATGCGTTAGTCTCCAAAAGTATGCGACCCAGCAACCGAATCTACTTTTTGAAACTACTTACATGCGTGCTTTGCCTATCTTCATATTCTACTTTTACTTGAAGTAGTTTTGACATTAGTTAATATTGCTATTTTCTCCTGTCATCGATAATAAATTTACGGCGTTGATTCCACTTAGAAATTCTGACCTCTTCGACCGCATCTCCGCACTTAATATATAACATACAATTAATATTTTCGATGATGCGAACGGCGTTGACAAAAGCAGTAATTATTTCTGAAAATTTTGAATATTAGCTTGATGAACTCTGGCCCAGAGACAATAATTACCAGTCATTTTAGGCAGTAAGTAGGCCTACTTCGATATCGAAATGTTGACGCAGTTTAATGCACGCAAGATAACTCCATATTGCTGGTATGCGTACCTCGCTGACAAAGGTTTGGATAGATCAGTGGTTCCCAACCTTTTTCGACCCATCGCCCCCTTTTCAAGGTCAACACCGATCATCGCCCCCCAAATTTTGTGCACC
>ATSW01082213.1:0-11379 GCA_000444245.1 Botryllus schlosseri
TCTCAGGCGTCGGTGCGATTGATCGCAAAAGGCCGTATCAGCATTGATTATAACATACCTTGGAAGGAGCGTGGCTGGAATCGACACTTTAAAACCTTTTAAAGTTCCGTTCAAACCGTGTTTCCTGCTCGTCTCGCTAATTGGATAATGAACTCAACACAGTAACCTTGAATATGTAAACTCAAAGTGTGAAGTTATCTACAGTCGGCTCAACAAATATTGCATGTCCAGAGGCTGATGGTACTATGGCACCGTTCCGACCCGAAAATGTCGCCTATACCTTTTGCAGTCCCAAATAAAACAGCCATTGAAAGGGCTTATATCTGAATGATGAATTGCGAGGTGTGAATCCAAGGGGGATACTTACAATTATCCTCGAACCTTGTGCTGATCGAAGAGTTATTCGCGCCGTGTCCGTCGTTCGCATGGGAGCGGGCCGTCGCGTAGGTTGAAAAGCG
This sequence comes from Botryllus schlosseri, assembly GCA_000444245.1. Taxonomy (NCBI): domain Eukaryota; kingdom Metazoa; phylum Chordata; class Ascidiacea; order Stolidobranchia; family Styelidae; genus Botryllus; species Botryllus schlosseri. The sequence goes on from ATSW01082213.1 coordinate 459, forward strand.
CTGGCCTAATTAATTAAGGACAATAAACGTGGCTAGGAATACGTGTATTAAGTAAGAGCCCCAAGGGAAGGTGCAGTGTTTGCCAGATTGTGCGCGCTATTCCCTCCTGTCTGCGCGCGCTGACGATGGTGCATTCGCGGTAAAAGCACTGCAGATGCTTGTGCGGCGCGCGGCGGGAGGTGGTGGGTATCCGTTTGGCAGGTGCGCTTATTGACCCTAGATCAAACGCACGTGAGACCTGCGCGGACTTTAGTCAAGTTGTGAAATGTAAATGCAACTCCGGGGTTTGGTGGCATTCGTTATAAAATTGCGCCACTGAACGAGCTAGCAACACGGGCTCCCCACTGCTGCGTTGCGATTACTTGCGAAGGATAAAGGAGACGGGCTTTGGTTGATGGATACAGATAAGCACTGTGCAGTCCTCTGCCACTCGCTTTTGTAATAAATCAGCAATTGTGGTGAGAGTTGCAGAACTGTGTTGATATATCAGGGAACTTTGCTGCGATTGATTTCAAGCTTCTCTCCTGAAAGACGGTAAACTGGCGTCATAGAAAATTAAAATAAGAATAGAATTGGTCTAATGCTTACTTAAGGCGATGATTGGGGGGTGAAAACCCCGGTGAATGTTCTCCAAAATTAGGACGGTAACAACAAAATCGTCATTTGAAATATTTGACTAGAAACAACAGAATGGCGTTGGGCGGTATACGCGATAGATTAATATTACAGCATAAGGTTGCGAAAGATTAATATTGCAACATAAGGTTGCGAAAGATTGGTATGGCAACACTAATGAGGCCTACAAACGTGTTTCCTGTACGCTAGAACTGTGCAACACAGGAACGATTGATCGGAACAAAGTGAATATAATATAATAAATAAGTACCCTACTGCGAACCTTATACAATAAATGCAATTTCATATAAGGAATAATTTTGTGTTGTAACGCGTCTTCCGGAACAGTTCGAAGGGAATGTACCTCTTGCTTCAATGACCACACCTGAGAACTAATTGGGCAACTCATAACATTGTCAGGGAGGCAGTAGTACTTTGCATTTCTGACCACATGTAGATTGATTTACGCATTGCAACATTGGCTCTGACTTGGCTCTTGCATGTCATTAGTGGTAAGTGCAAACGATCTCAGAGGCACCGATCTAAAAGACGCTGATCTAAGAGCAGCACCGAGCCACATAGCTTAAAAATAGCGTGAGAGCATGCTCAGTAGTAGATAAGAGGACCAATGAACCGGTTATGCTTCACCATAATGTGAAATTGGTAAGATAAGGATCACCATTTGGTAAACTATAATCTTCGTGTCTGGGGCAATCTTGGACACTTTCCTTATCCGCAAAATGAGATAACAGCACTTGCTAGCGGCCGAGGGTACAAACTCGAATTCCTTGGAACCATATGAAAAATAGCCGTCCCTCCAACAAGAAAAAGGAGCCACTTGTGGTTTTCTGAACCATCACCCCAACCGTTAGACCTATCCTACTGATCAGAAAGATTAATCGGGGTCTAGCCAAACCATAATCCCTACGCAATGTGCACAACACATGGGAACTGGGAAGTTAGGTGATTGAAAAATAGTGGGATCCCGAAGGATGGTGACCTAACGCAAAATTTGCGGTGCCGTGCGGTGATTGTAAAGCGGGAAATGTGATTCTTAGGTTGCCTACAACATATTAGAATGTGTCTCTACATGTGTATAGAGCCTGATTGTGGGCGATGTTCTGCTGTGCTGTGATGACGCGCAATTCCGCAGTGCTGAATCAGCCTCTGCGCGGATGGAGTCTTGGTTGCGCACAGGAATCTTGAGTAATGGCTCCTTGCGGTTGCATACTGCTGTACGAAGGGTCGCACGTAGAATTGGTGAATGCGATCGGACCATAAAAATCGGGATAGAAATATAAAGGGCGGGGCCGTTTGCGAAGCGCAGTAGCGGATCAAAATGGCGGCTAATATTCTAAAGGAAAAAAGACCGAAGGGATGCGCGGTGCACGAAATCGTGTCGGTGAACGTTTGGTAGAGCTCAAACTCTGTCAGACTTAGAAAATCTAAGCACGAATTTTATTCAATAGACAGGTTGATAGACACGAAGTGGCTAATCGATTGGCTTAACGGCAAAACACGCGTCGACATTTAATTAAAACAAAGTACAAATTGACCCGTCACGCGTTGCGGATAGAAGGAGCGTGGGTATTGGTAAAAGATTGCTATGAAAGAAATGCCTGTTTATTTCTTATGTTAGAAATGAATATTAACCCTGAGAATCCACCAGTTCGTCAGTCCGAGAAATTTGGACTCGAAGGCGGAGCAAGAATGAATTGAAACCTAGATGGCAGCTGTACGCGTACACGCCTGTGATCTTTCTGCGCCGAGCTCTACCCGTTAGGATCGGGAATGCTGGTTTGAGTTTACTATTGAGATATTGTTAGCTGATTTCAAAATACGTCTTGCTTACCATGTAACTGTGTCCAATGTAGGTAGTCACAGTACTTGTCGCTCTGTTTCGAAAAGTCGCGTGCTTGCGCGTGAAGCAATTTTTGTGTCATATTCCGTATTGTATGCAGCATATGGAATAGCTATATACCTTTATTGGGGTCCCATTTTGGTGGGCCACTGATTGTGTTTGTTCTTTTAGTTCGAAATCCAACCCTATCCCCATAATGTGGACGGCTTACAGCGGAGGTCTCGGACAAGTGGTCGGCGAGAAACTTTTGTACGACCCGCGACGGCATTTTGGAATTTCCGGTATTCAACTCATTGTTGTGATAATTATGGCCGGGACAGGAGCAATTCTGTTGAAATGATTGAAAATGGACATTAAGTTATTTAAAAAAACAAAACATTTTTCTCTCGTGTCGACTGAGAAAATTACAAAGGGAATTACATTTCCACGGTGTTGGTGAGATATATTTTTGCGGGGTCCCGTCAAATAAGGCATACTTGGAAGGAACGCATTGAATATCCCTGTGGTCGATGCTGTGACCCGCGGCGCAATCCAAGTCTGAGAAATTGGCCCACGAGCACATTTTTTTTGTTTGAGACCTCTGGCTAAAGCGTGGGGAATGTCGAGAGTATGAATCTTCTCTGTCGTCGAGGTAAATGAGGTAAATGATATGTCAACTATGCGAGCTAAGTTGCCAGTAGGTACCCTTAGCGTCAGTGGTTCTCAATTTCGGTCCTGGTCTACTCGAAGTGGGGCGATCGCGGCTATATACACAAATGAATGAGCCGAAGGGTTGCGTGTTCAAAATCCAGTCATTCATTAACAGCGATAGAAAATACCAATAGTAATTGAAATTTTCACAATTTTCGTTCACTCATTCTGGCGACAGGTGACGAACTGCCTCGCTTGACTCCCCTGACCCCATTTCACTGATGTATCACACCTCACCTTGGGTATAATACTGCTTTAGTGATCATGTTTGGGTTCACTTACGCATGTGATCATGGATACTCGCATTTAAAAGGAGCTTTACGACATAGCTACGTTCTCGTAACTGACATTTCGCATGCTCGAATACGTTTACCAGCATGAATAGTACGACTTTTTGCAGGGAAAATGAGGCGCACACGACGAATCCCAGGTGCCACCATGACGTCACGAATTTTCAATTGTGACGTAGCAGTTGATTGACATGTATGGCTCTTTGGGAGTTAGAATGGAAAAATTGGGCCAATATGGCTCTTCCGAAGAAAAAGGTTCCCGACCATTGATCTAACACAATGGTTCTCAAACTCGACCCCCGAGACCCACTGGCTATTACCCAGCAATTATGTACACTGCGCTATATATAAGCATCTCGTATGAAGTACCAATACAACATGTCTGAGCTCTCGCAACGGTCTCCTCAAAATCATTATAATATACAGGCCTACTGATATCACAAGCAGAACACATGTCAACATCCTCCTGTTCTACTGCCAGAGGAGCCAATAGGTCCGTTACCAACGTTTAAATGATGAGAAGTATTTGCTTCGGTAATCACAATATGAATGTAATTTACTAGCTGAGTACAGCTGGTATGAACATTGTACGATATTGCACACCCTGCCAACATGTTCTGAAGTGTAAACTCGCCTATTATTGTGATATCTAGTCATTAGTTCATTTTATTGCGGATATGGTACACCACAGTACACCCCACCTGAGTGGTACACCCTTTTACAATTTTGGTACACCCCAGGGTGCACGATTCACCCGGTGGAATAGCCCTGTTCTATTCCCCCACGAGCAACCATCGAATTCTCCACCAGCGGGAACTTCCCCATCGGTTGGAATCCACTGTTCTAGAGTTGTCAACACAATGAAGGGATATAACACATTCAAATGTTACGTTATATAGTACCATATTGGTTATAAATGTGTATGAATCGCAATAGCGGGGATGCTAGGACTCCAGTCGCAATTTTTCATGAACTCGACATGACTTGAATAATTTTCTTGAAAATGAAAAAGGACTCAACTTCACTTAGTCCAGTGGTTCTTAACCTTACCTCTAGCGCCCCAAGGGGCGGTAACGCTCAGGGGGCGATATGCTTTCCTAATTATAGTGGGCTATCATAATTCATGTAAAATGAATTCCGCGTACTTGCAGATCGCCAATTTCCCGTTAAAACATGACTGCCGCCACGCTTGCTAGGGTTATTTTCAACAAAATGTATCGAACTAGCTATTATATCCTGCAACGCACAGCGTGGGGAAATCGAATAAGGAGGCACTGTGTATCATTTTTTAGGGTAGAGTCCCCTGTGCATAAAATATGTTTAGATGCTTTGTGCACGAAATGAATAATAACTAAATAAACTTGTATTTGAGAGCTACAAAATTAAATCGTCAGAATATTTCTTCATCGTATCATAAAGGATCATGCTATCTAATATTGTGGCCCACAACCTCACATGAACATATATAATATGAGTTGCTTTGTTTGGGCTACATACATGTTAAAATAAGTGACTGGGTACGGTACTAAAATCAATGTGAACAGATATAATCATCCCATTTTCAGTTTACTTATTTAGTCACACAAAGCACTGAAACAAAATCCACTACCATTCATTTCCCCGTATTGCCAATCGCAGATGTGAATTCTGGATGGTTCGAACCACAGGGTATCGGACCGTACCCGATTGTTGTTACAAGTTATAACAGCCTTAATTTGACCCTGAATATACAACATACAATTATTATATGGTTTATTATAGTCGAGTGGTCCTCGAGAGCGATTAAAGCGGGAAATATTTCCAGTACTAAAATCCCGGAAAGACCGACTGGACTTTGACCTCTTACCAGGACCGAAATTGCTGCAACCCAAACTCCAAATCGGGGTGAGGTGGGGGTCAGCTCGAAGGGTGCCCTAAATTATTTCGGTGAATGAACATTAATTACACATCATGTATTGACGACTCCCCCACGAAAAAATGCGCATGATTATAGAAAATAGAGATAGGCATTTCGGCGTCGGCCATTATTACCACGCCACGATGCACGAAAACATATGAAGTTTCGGCCAAGTCGGAACTCCGAGAAGTTTGCCAAAACATCGTCACCGATAAAACCATAGCCGAAGAGGATCACCCTTATTTTGACCGTAAACTTCGATGTATAGGCCTGTAAGTCTAATTTTCCATAGGTGCTGAAATCGCTCGAGCCGAACTATCATGTCGTCGCAATTTGCACCCCACAGGACAAATAACATCCATCAGAGAAAAATTATTTGTCAGTGAATAAATACCAATGTTGAATCGTGTGCTTACTTGATTTTAATACGTTTATGCCTTACAATATCATTTTACTATATAGCGGACAAGAGATAACAAAATAACAACATGTAACGAAGTAATTGTACCAACGGACACGCCCGAATACGTTTAATTATTAATTACGTGGCCTTCATTTTCCAAGACAACAGCTCACTCAGCGCTACTGGTAAATCTGATAACGTGGGCTGAGAGGATAAACAGTTAAACATTCATGCATTATATAAAATTTTAACGCCTCGGGCGACCAGGCCACACTAACTTTGCTGACCATCGAAATAACGCGACGGGGGTTCTTGACCACGAAGCCCCCAGAAGTTTGGTTTATCACGCTATGGGTGCGCAAGACAATCGTTTTAGGGGGATTGACGAAGTGCTGTTACGGCCCTCTCTCTTACCTATTGTCTTAATTACAGTCCTTACAATAGGGGGCGCTAGAGCCAGATAATTTCTGGAAGGGAGCGCTGGAGGAAAAAGGTTAAGAACCACTGATTTAGTCAATATGTGTATTGACTCGACCTGTACTCGATCACAGCACATGACTCGAGGCATTTTAGCAGACGCGGTCCGAGACTCCTGTGCCGAGGCCGATAATTTAAAATTGGCATAGAAACTGATGTATATCTATTTCATAAACACGTGAACTGTTGAAAAAATTAGCACAGCCGCAGCACAGTGAGCTGCGCTATCGATTTCTGTGCTGTATAAATCGTGAATCGTGGAGTTGCGACGGCCAGTATGTATTGCGTAGCAAATAGCCTACATTCCTTTACTGATGGATTCGTTACGTGTGGTCCATCCAAACCTACCTTTATTTGTGGTATGTAATACCTACTTACATAGCGTACACTCTAAATTGAAAGCGTCGATTTAGACACAAAATTGTGCATTCACAGATGCAATATGGGACAAACACATAAAGTCGACCGTAATCTTTCACCGCAGTGGTGTCATAATGTGTGCAAATCCACACTTCATCAGCGAAAGTTACGAAATATGTGCTTCTGCTCACATATTATCCTCTGTCATCGGCTATGGTCAATATGAAAGAGTTTATGTATACATTTTAATAGCCCGGTAACTCGCCGCACGAGTTGTGAGATCAGTAAGATTGAGAGCGATTGTGAGGTTAACGCTGGAAACGCTGCTATCGGGAACTTATCATAATGTCACTGGTGAATTTCCGGATCATCCAACGCAGGGTATGTACAACCAACACTCGTTTGCCGATAATGGCGTCATCGGTAAAGCCAATGACCCTTGGGCCAGTTTACTCCCACTGGGTTATTTGTAGGGGAGTATGTAAGCTGCAACATATAGCCGCTCCAATGATGCAGCATTTCTATAATAGATGTTGAACGGTATTAACGACTTGAGTGTGAGTAATGCGTGTTTTGAGCACCGTTTACTTATTGCTCGGGAAAGGAAAGACGTAGTTTATTTTTGTCCTTGATGGTTTTGCGGCATATACGCCGACTCATGATAGACATAGGCCTACACACGATCTGTGCTTATGCATACCATGAGTGCATGGTGTGAACATGCCGCTGGAGAGACTGGAGAGACAGTTTTTATTGAGCAAAAAATTACATTCAAAAACAAAATACATGTTGCAGCGATACGGTTCCTTAGGGACCATCTAGTCAGCTGCAGCGATGGAGTACAAAAATCGTCTTTTAATAGAGTCTCGCGTCAAGAATAAATTAAAAACAGGTAGAACAGTGGTAAGTTGGAACAACAACAGAGTAACAGGCAACAATAATAAAGAAGTAAACTAAAGAATGGACAAGGAAGGTATACAGATATAGCGTTGTGCGGCTTTCCAAGTCATGCAACACCCCTCCATGCTATCCCAGTAATTTATGAGCGCCAAGCAGGGAAGTCGCGGATACCCCAGGTCGTTGGTCCAACCCGGCTGGAGATCGAACCACTGAGCTATATAAACATCGAACCTACGATCTACCGATCAAGAAGCCGGACGCTTCACCATTACGCAATCTTGTCGGAGTAATGTTCCCCCTGATTTTTGATGAGTCTGCGACCACTGCGCGGTCCCTTGAACAACAGTGCGTAACCTCTAAAAAAGGTCATCTCTTCGGATTTGTTATGCGCAACTTGGATTTTCTGTGTGCAGAGACCGTCTCAGCAGTCAGCACTGCGCAATTGCGCACGTGTGCAGCTTTGAGGGAACATTGCACAGGAGCCATGACGTGGACTGTTGTTTCATCACTGTCGCTACTTTATGTTAGTGTGTGACTTTCTTACATTTACTAGGTTTTGTGTACGTTTCTCTTATCATTTTACTTTCCCACCAAAATGACAGAAGAAATTGATCCTTACAACCACATGATTGCCTGACTTGACTATGACTTCCATTCTATCGCGTTTCCCTATTATTGATTCATTGCCGTGGAAAATCAGCAGTATAGCAATCAAGTAATCAATCAATCAATCAATAATTGTCAATACCATGTAATTCTGAAACACGTTGGTTATTAATCTTTAGTGTAACCTTCATGGCTATTGTCAGTGCATTCTGCATTTGACTGTTGGCTGAATAAACAAAAAACACCTTTATCTTTTCTCCCTCTCTCTCTCTTTCATTTACGCTTCACTTCTCGCGGTAACGGCGGGAGCTCAATCAGTTTGAAAAGTCAATACACCGCATAAGTAAATGGAGCAATAAGTCGCGGTACAGTGACTTTGCGGGTGTGGATGAACGTGTCGCGAATCTCATCACAGCGGAAGGAATGGTGAAGTTCTTAATTGCGAACGGCATTAAGAGAGAACACATTGATTTGAATGAAGGTAATTCGTTTAAGGATATCAGCATGTGATATGTTATGATTATGTTGTCAAGAGGGTTTTTACAGCAAGCAGCAGTATGAAAAACATGAGTAGATGACCTTTTAGATCAAATTGCAGTAGCATCAAAACTGAGTTTCAGAATGTCAGTTAATCCTCTAAGTTGACGCAATGTGGGTTTATACCTAGTGATACAACTACAATTCTTGACTAAGTTGTGTACGATACATCTTGTTTTGCAGTTGACTCACATGTTTATCCAATTACATGACATTTTTTTCATGACAATATTATTATTATTATCCAGTGAAATTAATCTTATTGTATTCATACCAAGCTCCCTCTATATAACCTATAGAAGTGTGTATGCATGCTCAGCTCACTATTGACCGCTTCCATAGTAACACTTTGCCTTTGCAATAGATCAGACCGGAGTTTCAAATGCTCATTCCGAGGAGTGTCGAAGCGATGCGTAATAAGTATTGCGAAATGCTTACTACCGGTACTCATGACAAAATATTTGGAGTAGAGACAGATGCAGAGGTTAGTAATGGGTAACTATTCTAGAATGAATATTGATTGTGATAGTCATGTATATTTTTGTTGCAATCTTATATTGTAGCCTATATCTTAAAGATTGTGGCACAACTCTTGCCTTCATATCAACCGGAATGCAATAACTGGAATTTCCCGAAACCAAATCTTCTGCATGGCTATTATCATTATATTTTTTTGTAGGGAGAAGAAGCCGATGACTTTATACTCCTGACGGAGTTACAAAATGCAGTAACTGAAAAGAGAATTGGGGCACAGCATGATTTGAGGGCGATTAGGCTTTATGAGGTGAGTTGTAAAATTTGCTGCTTGCTTAACCTGGTACTTTGTGAACAATGAACGTAGATGTACCATAATGTCCTGATTTGTCAGATTTGTACCGATTTTAACTCTTGACCTGATTTTCGGCAAACATTGTTCGGCGTTATCCGTAACATCTGGATTTATCTGCATGCCAGGATCTGGCACAAGTTCGAACTTAACAGACCATCACAAAAGTACCGCTAGTTGTCTGAAAATATCGTGACCTAACATCGGCGCATGTTGAGTTAATTTCCGAGTTGCGCCATAAACATGTGTTCTAGTTCGGGGTCTGTCGAGTTCAGACGTGTGCTGCAAAAATGCGACACAATAGTTTTTATGTGCTGAAATATGGTATGCGAGGCCTACGTTTTGATTGTTTACGTTATGACGGTTCAATAAACACACTCGAACTGAAAAAAGGCCTCGAAACAATGAATGATTATTAAATATTTTTGAATTACATCATCTTTTTCATAAGGCTAAGTCTAAGTTAGAATGATCTGGTGTAAATTCGTTTTCCCATTCGTCCCATACCCTGGAAAATGTTTTCTGCTGCTAATGTAATTTTTGGTTGACCTGACTTTTGAGTCCATGATGAGTCCATAATTCTTGTGTCGTTCCAAAAGGAACCTGTATGATGGTATACTGATCAAATCTGATAGGATCAATAAAGGTTAGTAAACTTACTAGTTTATGGTTTACCCTCGACAGTAATCAGAACTTCATATGATCAAGTACTGATTTGCAGAAGATATGTGATTATGTGGAAAAATCCATACGTGTCAACGATTAGACAGCATATCGTGACGACAGAATTTGCTATCACTTGTTCCCATGAGTAAAGCTTGTTAAACCATATTGACACAGAAGTATATTGACCCATTAAGCTCTATCTTTATTACATATTCAGTGTGCAGAAGTTCCATAAAAGCATTTCTACCTAATCTAAATCTTGTGCTTTCAATTCACACATGGATCATTGTCAATATAATTTTACTTGATATGTTTTTTTTTCAATTCCAGGCCAATTCAGTCGAATTAATGGCCACAAAGCCGAGTCCCGGCAACTCGTACTAGCGCACCATGAAAATGGTGACTTGCAGTCATGGATCGTGGCGAATGGCATCCGCATAAAGGGATCGTCTCACAATAAAGCGGAACCATTTGAGATGGTGCTGGATCTTCTCGCGTGTTGTTATGTTTGGAACCTCGCATATCCAAAAGTTTTCTAAATACTGTCAATTTTACAGTATGTCCTGATTGGAGACAAAAATTTGGGTTTCAATCAAACAAGCTTCTCTGTTTTATGAGCAGATTTCAGAAATCCCAGGAATGATTTTGATTTCGTTTGCTGACTTGGACAACCATACAATTCTAGTGCTAGTCTAGTTGTCTAATTAGAGTGAAAAAAATGTGTCGCTAAAATTCTGATTATCCTCTAATTATGAAACAAAAAAACTAGTTATAATTATAAAAATCTACTATA
>KE601854.1:232-14781 GCA_000444245.1 Botryllus schlosseri
GATGACGTATGGTAACGGTAACCCCAGTAAGACACCGCTTATACCAGAGGTCGCCAACTCAAAACGGGTTGCGGGCCGCTTTTCAAATTTCGTAGAGGACGCGGACCGCATGAATTCAATATCGAGATTAATCAGGCCACACAGTTGAACAACGACGATATCTCGTCCCTTAGCCTACTCAACCCTAATGAATTGATATCTTTGTAAATTAGCTGTATCGGGGTTATCGAACGGCTTAAAATGTAATTAGGGATTGCACCGTGTGGAGATTGATCAGATAGAACCAGACATCGCGGCGCCTGTGTGACAATGCTATTCTCGAATCCACATTGTATTCGTCATTATTATCGGCGAGAAATGGCTTTGAAGTGACGCTGCTGTCGTTAAAATACATTCGTTAAATACGGTTTATTCCTTGTATATGTGGATAAATGGGCGAATAATGTATCGATTCAGCAATCCGGCCCGCCAAGTACCTAATTTTCCTATATCCGGCCCGCCGGCTGGAAAAGTTGCCCGCCTGTACACTGAAAATCACGAAGATAGTCCTTGCATGACATGTAATGTATGAATTTGAATCCGGAAGTTCTCCGGAGCTAACAGCTGCGCATAATTCGAGTCCACATGTGCTGCGGAGCTGCTAGCTGCGCACTATTTGAACCCAGACGTGCTCCGGAGCTGATAGCTGCGCACTATTTCAACCCGGACATGCTCCGAATCTGATACCCGCGCACTATTTCCACCCGGACGTGCTCCGGAGCTGAGCTGATAGCTGCGCACTATTTCAACCCAGACAAGCTCCAGCGCTGATAGCTGCGCCCTAAACGATACGTGACCTTTAAATGACCTGTATGTCTGCGAGTTTTGGTGATAGCTGCGATAGCTGTGATAGCTGAGTATATCCACAAGTGATAGCTGCGATAGCTGCGATAGCTGAGTATATCCAGGGGGCCCTATAAGAGCCCAAGATTCAAGTTTTTTTGGGGAGCCTGACATAGTGCTATTTTGTTCCTGTCAATGGGTATACACACCCGGAGATGTTTAATTAATTATTATTCGAGGGGTCCTACCTTTTCAAACACACCTCACTCAGCTCTATACCGGTCGGCCTGTTTGGAATCGGTGTCCTGTGCTCACACTATATTTTATTTTTTAATTATTTTTTATTATGTTACTTTAACTTGGAAAATCATCGCTGCTCACCTGATATATCAGGCAAAAAGGCCAGCTATTCCAATCAGGCCGGTCGGTAGCCTAAATTAGATTACGTGAGCAGAGAGACATTAAAAAAATTGATAGCAATCTATATGCAATTCCCGATCATATATTGACCGACTCAATCATGAAATATAGAAATTTATCTTTCTTCGCGCGTGTAGACAGACAGACAGATATTTTATTGCTTCGTCAAACATAAAAAGTTGACTGGAGATGACGATATGGCCTATAAAGGCCTTGTTACTCGTCACCTCCATGGCAGTGAAATAATCAAGTGCACTCATCCCAATAAATATAACAATGGAAAGTCTGCAGCATGAAAGAAAATAATAATCACAAATAGAAGACAATAATAAACACAAATATATAACAAAGACAGTAGCCATGGCAACATACTAGGTAAAGCAATATGAAGTCAATAAATAGATGTATAATTTATAAATCAACGGGTACTAGATAGTAGATACTCTTATTTCTGATTATAATTTGAAAAAAGGTAATCCTAGTATTGGGTTTTAAATTCATGCTGAGGTAGCTCTTTGATACTGTCGGGCACGTCATTCCAAATATTTGGGCCCATATATTCAATGGACTGTTGAGTCTGGAGTTCATACGGCAAACATAAAGATGACCAGATTCCGATGATCTAGTAGAATACCCATGCACAGTGGAAGATTGCTCAAACAAGCTATTAAAGTAAGGGGAGATATTACCGTTTGTGAATTTATGCATCAGGTTGGCTATTTCATAATTATACAAATCGGGTAGCTTAAGTATCCTGAGAGCTAAATGTGTGACAGCCTACTAGACTATTTCGCGCATCCCGGACATAGTATAGACCCGATACTAATTGCAGAGTGATACCTGGGTGAATCTCGGTACGGTTTGTCTATAATATGAGAGCAGCGATGATTCTCAAAGTTAAAGTAATTAAAAAAATAACAATAAAAAAATCAAGAATTGTTTGAACACAAGACACATACGATACATACGGTAAGATTGTTGAATAGTTGTGAACCTTATAAGTTATAACAGGACTTGAATCGCTGAATGCACCTCAGGAACTTGATGGCATTTCCACAGCCTGTTCCCATACACAACAATCTATAACTGCACTATAGAAATCCATTGATGTCTAATTGATCAGTCAAATAGTAAGAATTAGGCGGCTTTATGACACACAGCTGTCAGAAACCTTGAATTAATGTATTAAAAAGGGATAGGGCTATTTATGATGTAGTCAAAATGTACTGCAATTACACGAGACATTAAATCTATTGAACAATAAATAAATATTAAATCAATTGAACAATAAATATGCTGGTGTTCCACATCTGCAATTTTATCAAGGCTCACCGTGTTCCGCACATGCTCTTATGGAAAATGTGTCGACTCGATTTTCGTATTGTACTTATGAAATGTCTGTTCTTTTCAACAGGATTTACAATGTCCGGGTTGCCAGTCTGGGTTCGTTGAACTCATAGAAGATAGCCACCCGCTGTAAGTTTAATATCAATGGTTCTACCTGTTTGGTTTTTGTAGATATAGGCTAATGATGCTAGTTATTGGGGGTAGCCTATTGCAAAATTTATGAGTGATCGTATTATTTGTCTGGGTACCATGCCTTCAAAAACAATTTTTTGCTAATTACTCGGTAAAGAGAAATGTCGAAAGTCGGCCTATTATATTTAATAGGTTTTAAAATCAAAGTTTTGTATAGCTTTTTTAAAGCTTACCCTTTTTTCACTCATGTCGTGCCAAAGCAATCGGTGTGGATCTAAAGTTTATTTACCATGACGATTCAACTAGGAGTGGGTCGCATGGTGCCCTGAGAAGTGTCAAGCACTTTCTATTCCCATTGGTGATTGAACATGTGCAACAGCAAAATGCAGATTAGCACTGGAAGCTTCACAGTTTTCGTTATTTTGTGATGATGTTATATCCGTGCTTTTTTCAAAGTTTGAATTGAAAAAATTTCATGACCATGCCCACCCAATTGAGCACGCAGAATATAAAAAAGGAGATAGGCTGATGTGTGTTGCATGAATTGATCATTCAATAAGGAGGCTTCTTTTTACTGGAATACCTGTCAATTTACTACCAAAAAAATGACGTCGGATAGTTAACTCGGCTTGGAAATAATCTCAACATGTAATATTGGCCAATAATTTTTGCTTAAAAAATACTTGAAAGCTTCATGTAATGGCATTGTTGACAATTGTTTCTGTTTCCTTAGAAGTTTATACTTGTATTAGTTTGGAGACCATTTTTTCTCGACGCCAGTCGGCCGTCTCATCTTCCAAACTCGTTGCACAGCTACAATATACTCTCCGTTTCTCTTATAGGTCAGACATGACAAGTGCCGAAACTGACTTAACTCCTCAAGAGACTACTCTCAGGGTCAGTACGCATTTTGACTAATTTCAACCCCTGCCAATACAATCTTTTCTGTCATTTTTCAGCTTTTAACAAATAGTTTATTCAATTCTTTCCACGACGTAAACCCACCGGAAGACGATACCAGGGCTCCTCCAGCGTTTCAAATACCGGTACGGACGTATCCCCAGACCACTAATGAAACAGGTATGTGATATATGATTTGGAATGTAGCAGGTCAGGTCAAGGAGCTACTATATACTATATCATCAGTAACTTAGGAAAGATAGTACAGTCGAACAGATTCCCTATTCCTTTTTGTAGTCATAGCCAATTTTCTCCATTTTGAAATATTCCACAACCGATCCCTATAATTTATCCTCGAAATATAGAGAGAATTCTTTCTTCGTGACATGATAGTGAAACAGCATGAGATGTATGACTATGGGTATATTTCATTCCTGTGCTGTTGGTTTCTCGTTGTTTTAAAAACAAAATTCTTGCCTACACTCTTCACACTCCCATTTCATTGTCATCATTGCATCGCAGCCGTAAAATTCACTCCGCATTTCTGCCCACAGCACCTACTGATGTACACTGCTAACGAGACTTAGCCAAAGAGCTCGAAGTAAATATATTTAGCTGTGCATTTCAGTAGTAATGGTAGCACAAGCAGTACTAAACTTCTCACCAAATTCATTATTTTCCATGTATCTCCACGAACACGAAATGGCCATATGACTTACAGGTTAATAGCACTACTTTGAATGAAATGGTTGTGAACTGACTGGAGCAGTTAGATTTCTCTTTATCTAACGAGTCCTGATAAACAATTGAGCTGCCACTGTAGTGTTGAATTAAATAATCAACGGTGTAGCTTTTCAGGACATGTGGATTCTGCATGGCCAACATAACCTCCTTCCCAGCTTACTGCGATCAGAAGCAAATTCACAGATAATGGTCTCTTTAGACGTCGACGTCGGGCACAGAAACGGCCGAAGTACGGGAGCCGCATCATCCGTCAGATCCTCCTATCCTAACACGCGAAGGAGATTTCAACTCAGATTCGGGTATGCATAATTTCCCCGTGTTGGGTGTGCAGATGTTTGCGTTGCGGAGTCTTGATAAGCCACTATCATAATGCATTGCAAAGAATGCACCCACAAGGTTCCTTCTGATTTCGTTTAAATCTGCATTAGCATGGCAATAGATACGTGCGGATATTGACTGTCATTTGAGAAACATATTATCCTGTATGCCACCTGCCTGACAGCTTACTTCATTGCTATTCATGGTGGGAAAGTTGACGTGGGAACCACTGGTTTCAAGTGTGCTGCTGGGCTGGGCATAACAGTATTAGTTCTGCACCACGTAAAGATGAATGGGTATATTTTCGACCATACCAACTTTGTTGGACTTCATGAAAATGCTGTGTGTTGATCACGGCGTGACAGAGATGTTATTACTGGTAACGTTCGTCGCTTCTTGCTACATGTTTCCGGATGATGCGATGCGATGTCGAGGTTTGAGAATAAGCATCTTAATTATATTTCTCGTTGATAACATTATAACTTTGGTTATGGTTGTAGTACAACAAATCTTAATTGTGTCTACCATAATGCTTGATGTAACTACTTGAATTCTTCATAGGTCCGGATTTCGTTAAAATAAGGCTCTTTTCGTGTAAAAATTTGCCAGTATCTAGGTCGAAAAGTTTTTTCCGACAAACTACTTCGTAACGACAGACAGTCCCAACCAGAAATGAAGAGAAGTAGGAGAATTCTAACATTATGTGAGGAAACAGCTAATTCACATACATGAGGGCAAAATTTTGACTTTATTGAGGTTTTTAAGGTCAAAATTTTTGTTTTTGGGTCACAAGAAGAAATCGCCCTAATTATAACTAGCTTATTAATGGAAAGATGCATGTAATTTTAGTGCCAGTTCGACTCGAATCATTCTAATTAATACTCGGTTTTGCTTCGAGTACTCGAATCACCATGCCCACTGCCTTAGCCGTGAGCAGAGGTTATATCTTTCGGCAGGCGGCGAGGAAATCGCGCCGGAAACTCCTCCGCTTCCGAAGAGACCTTCCCCGCGCCCGCTGACATGTTCGGCAATTTTTCTATCGAAGGGTAAGCGAAGTTCTCTCAGTTGTCTGTCTGCACATCACTTCAGTTGCATGTCGAGCCCTTCTTCCTCACGGTACGGCCATACGGCTATTATAATTTTGGAGGTTTTGCGACTGTGACACACGGCGTTTTCATCACCTTCATTGCCGTTGGAGGATAGTGAAATCAACTGTATTTTACCTTAAGGATAGTAGCTCCACTGCCGGTATTGCTTGTAATGAAGGCTCTGCTTTTACGCGTCAGATTTTGGAGAAAAAGTAGGCCTGCTTAGTGAAGCAGAGAGTAGTTGTAGAGTTATCCTGATCAATTTTCGAAGGTATCACGGCATCTACTGCTCACGCGCACCCTTGTTACGTTGTTAGTCATTCTGTGTTAATCACTGTGACGCACTTTTCGACGCGACGTGTGGGACGTTGGCTGGTAGGATACAATAGGAAGTGTCGTTCATACTGCTTTTCAAGACTAATGAGCAGATGTAGTCAAAGTAGCCGGTAGAACAAAGTAGAACGCCGTAAATTTTTACTCAATTGCAAGCAGAAGTAGGAATTTCCCAGACACGACAAAACTACTTGGAACGGATGTACAAAATGAAGGGGTGAAAAGTAGTTAAGTTTCAAAAGTAGATGGGATCAAGAAATCATATCGCCGCTGTGGAAGTATCTCATGTCCATTTACTTGAATTTTGATATCCATGTTTAAAATTTGGAGGAAGTCAGTCTTTGGTCGTATCTAGGACACGGTTATGTTTGTCACGTAGTTTCAAAGTTAACCATCGCCGATAGGGTTACGGTACGTCCTCTTTTAAGAGGGTTTGTCCTCTTTTTTGACATTTTTGAAAGTGTCCTCGGAGTACGCCCAAAATTAGAAAAATTAGAATTTGTCCTCTTTTTCGAAAATGTTGGTTAAATGTATTTTGAAATTCAACTGAGATCTAGGAAATCAGTACTCGAGTAACGGCCTGACGGGTTTTCCGGGAGTTGAGCCAGAAAGTTGACCTTTTTTTTAGTCGACCAACGGAAAATTGGAAAATTCAACGAAAGCGTGTATTTTTGGGGTCGATTCGGAAAAATGCCCTTTTTTAGTCAACCAAAACTCGCAATAACTTTACCAATTTTTCCGAATTTCCGCTCCAGTAGGCCTATTGTAAGTCAGGTATTTTTAAGAAGTGTCCTGTTTTCAGATTACCTGAGAGCTCTACAGCCGAACAAAGATATTTGAAAACTATTTTCGATTCTTTAAACAATATCTAGTGCCGTTTAAGCCTTTCGTGTTCTACTTCATACCGTCATCCGGGAAATCTGTAACCTGCAGTCGTTCATTTTGTAATTACACTTGGCTGCGATCGACCTCTGTTTAGAGCACTGGAATTACATTGCGTGAGATCGTATTTCTCACGACCGACGATTGATTCTTGCGGTCGGCCTGACATCGATTCAGTCTCGTGCGGTATAAAACGACTCTAATTCTGCTTCTTTGAAACAGGATCATACGTCAGGTCATGACGGAACAATTGCAAGGAGGTTCCGAACACAATTTACCCCAGTTAGTATGCTTTTGTGTATTTTACACGGCCGATTGTATTTTATAATCTAGGTTATTGTTGTTTTTGGCATATCACGTAAATGTAAAGCCTCCAAAAAATCTATAGCACGGGTAATGGTGATAGAATTCTGATCGGTTGGCAGTTTCGTAACCTGAATTTACTCCGGCAAAACGGCAAATTCGGTTTGGTTGAGCTAATCGGAGTAGACAGTCCGAAAAATTGTGAAACTTGGATTCGTGTGGCGTAAAACAGTTGAAACCGTCTGCGTTTACCGTATACAATGGCAGAATTCTATTATTTCAGCAGTGGCATGTTTCCGTTGCACGGCAATCCAGGAGATTACGCGTGGGGCGCGAATGGAATTGATGATGTCATCACTCAGGTAAATAGACGACTGTGTTTATGGTGGCAGTGGCATGTCCGATATAAGAATCTGTGTTAGCTTGCTGGGCATCTATTTTTCTAGGTTTTCCATGCAAGATTGTTTAGCAAACTGATGTTACCACTGTTTTTATTTACCCAGTCATTCTGAACTACGAAAACGTCGCTTCACATTGTGGCCGGAAATTTCCCTTTTCCAAATCGAGTCGCTAGCTACTGGGTTTTTGTCATGTCATGTCTCATCTATATTGATGTAGTAATGCCACGTTGCGCTCAGGCTGCATCTGATAACATCACAATGAAATGACGCGAAGCGCAGGTTAATTCGCTACGCTAACAATACTGAAATCTGTATCTGTATTTTTTTTTAAATTACTAAGGACACTGCAAATAGTTGAAATCTTCCAATAGATATTCAGTCACCGTGATGCAGGGGCTATTTCACCCGTTTTTTATGACAATTTCTCTTGTAAAAGTGATGTATTTCGTCTTAAACAACTTTCTACTTCACGAAAAATAAAAAATTGTAAAGAAGTTTTGCCTAAAAAAGTGCTCATGTAGAAGTGGAATTAGTCTAATAATAAATATTAGCACTTGAACTGTTTTTATCTCTTGAATAAGTCCCAGAATGGTACAACTTGACCAGATCAGTCTTCCGATATGTGAACATGTGAGCTTGCGACACCTGAGCATGAAGCTTGAAGTTAGGGTACAGGTTAATCTTAAGGTTAGGTTTGGGGTTGCGAATAGTTTGGGGGTTACAAAGTCACATGTTCAAGTGTCGCATGCTCATCTGTCGTATCCCAGGTTGCCCGTAAATTTGGCTTAGAACTGTAGTAATTATTATAAAGCGATGCATCAACATTGTATTGATAAATTCGAAAATGAATGTTTCACTGAATATGAGCTTGAATTGTGATGTACGGCACTGGGTATGTATATATTTATGTATTCGGGCTACGGGATAGGGACCGGCATATGGCGAATTCACTGGCAACCGATTCTACCGTTTGTCGTAGAGCAGCAGACTGTTTTGTGATTTATCGACTCGCAAGGCGTCGCCACAGCGCAGTTCACCAATCCTTGTCACGAGCCTGTCTCGAGCGCGATCGTCTCATTGAACTTACGACCTTTAGCGCCGCGCGAGCAAGACGGCACAGCATCATTACATACCGTTTACTAGTTGTTGGTTTACAATCGTTGAGTACACGCGGCGTGATAGATATCTGCCGCGAGACAAATATCGGTCGCTGTGTCAACACGATCCGCTATTTGCACGTAATAACCGTCGGCTGTTCTCTTGATGAGCCGAACATTGCCGAATGGCTACTCCATATCGTGGCGTCGTTTAGCGGTAGCGCGTGAAGTAATTGGCGTGTTGCCGGCGGTTGTGTGGAATGGAGAGGTGTGGGTTTTTAAGAAGTGCAGTTGTTCCGTACTGCAATTTTCTTTTCTCAGTGTCGCGACTAGGGTTGGGACGCTGTTTTTCGAAGTTAGTAACACATGTCAGAGTCAGCAGTTCACTTTCACTTGATTTGATTTTCTAGTGTTAGGCACACTGATTCTTGTCAAGTAGGCCTAGTGAAATAAGATTTTTTCAAGTACTGTAATTATACCCCCCTTTGTGGTAGGCGTAATATGATCGACGAGAATTGGGTTGTTTCGATACCTTTTCCGGGCGTGGAGAAGCTTTCAAACCTCGATTGGTCGTATCCATATCGCAACATCCGAAACAAGTAGCGTAAAGCTACGCGCGTTAGCGGAGACGGTATATCGGTGAAGTCATGTTCAACGCCCAGTAGTCTCGAAAATAACCAAGCTATCTTCAATGTGGTGGCGATCGTGTATTATTTTCTTTGTGATCGCGTAAAATGTACATTAGCTGGCCAGATTACAGTATGTCATTACGCTGGTCGTTCGCGACTCTGCTACGCACGCGGTGCTACAACAAAACATGTTGTGGCCTCGGCCCTCGGACCTTCACAGCGTCTCCTGTTTGCGTAGTATTATGCTGACTCATTTCGCGATCAAGTGACTCTCTGCGAGCTGCTACCATTAGGGCCGGGCAAAATCTAGTACTGAGTGATTCGATTCAGTTTAGCATGGCTGAATTATCTAGTTAACGAGGCACACATAGCACACCTGTGTAAATAGGTTTAATTATTTTATGTTGTGCTGGTCAGGTTTCAATAACGATGTACTGTGATTGAAATTGTAATATTACAATTACACAAAATATGTAATAAATTACAATTGATGCTACTCTGGTGCATATTAAGTGGAGATGATACAGTTAGCTGATCAGGAAGAATCCTAATGGTTTGATTAAAAACTGCTAATCGCGACGCGTAACATTGGATAAGGTAAAGCGCGATGTTTTCAATCAAGTGATGTTATCGGTTGCATCATACAGCGAAAAAAAAAGGATTTTAGAATATTGATACATATATCGTCCGCAATGGTGCTTATATAATGTTGACTGTCTGATTGTTTAGTGAAGCCATTGCCTAGGAGACATTATCGGATATATTTGTGAGTAGGAATGTTACGCAGTGTTCACTGCATAGTTCGTTCTGGTTAATTTAATCATTAGATTGAAACTAACATTATGCGCTGCGAGTAGCAGGCTTCCTTGATCCTGGGTTGTTAAATCTTGATGAACGCGATAACCGACTTCATCGATAATCCAACTTCATGATCTCCGCTCTAAGTAGTGAAAGTCGGGATGAGAGAGTGCTCCGAAAAAGTGGCATCGTTACTGGCCTCCTCTAATTGCGACTCTGCAACATCCTGTCTCGCAAACGTCGATATTATAGATAATTCGCATCCGATGTTTGCTAATGAACTCCGTGTCACACAGACGGCATGGTATCTCCGCGTATCTCTATCTCCCTATCATCACATTTAGCTTTCGGCTAGCGGCCGCGGTAACGTTGTACATTAACCCGGCGTGTTGAACTTGTTGACCTGCGCGAAGCACCTGCGCGACCCCCGCCGATGCGCGTAATCCACTCACGCCGTCGAGAACGCAATCCGTCACCCTTCGCGTCTAGAGTGCGAATTACTAGCGAGCGATACTCCCTGCACGCCCGGAAATCAACCCGATACCCGGCGTCGTGAAATGCAAAGTCGGGTCGCGTTTTCAGTGGTACATTCGAACGTGTGCTGCGGTGGCTGTTTTGCTAAAGGAATACGACCCCTCGGACCATATATATTCTTTGAAATTACTTGAGTAAGTTTCGGACGCTCCATTTTCTACTTCCACTTGAAATCGTTTAAGAATCGCTGCTTCTCTGCTTGTTATTGAGAAAAAATTTACGGCCTGCTACTTCTACCTGATAAGCAACGTTGGCTACTTTGACCATCTTCATTAACTGCGGTCTGCGGTCAACCTTTATTAACCGCGGTCAAGAGTTCGCGGACGCGTTCCGCCGATTTCGAAAGGCCACGACCCCTGTCATTGTTTGTTTTGTCGAATCCAAAATGGATCGCCAACTATTCGATGGCCTGTACGCTATCGTGCACGTTGCAGGCAAGGTTTGTGACGTAGCAATGAAACCGTGACGTGTCGTCGTCACTGAAATCGGTTTTATCCAATCCGCGATTTTCAATCGCGCCTGTGTTAAAGGGAATGTTGGGTATCGATTTGTACGAAACTTTCAAAAGTACGCCCGTGATAACGTTTATTAACTCGAAGACTTTGCGCGTGCCTCTTATCAAGAGTTTCCGGCGCGATAAAGGAAATAAATCAGAGTTGTATTCAAATGAAAACCGTCTGGAGAATATGGACGTGGTAATCTCGGGTTTAGAAATGACATCGGTAGAAATTGATCCATTTGAACAATGCAGTCGGCGAATGTAGTATCGCATACGGAGTAAACAAAATGGAATAAGAACAAGGACAAACGATAGCTTCACAGCGGAAACAACCGTCTCGAAACTATACAAGCAAGCATGCGTGCTGGGGACAGATTTGTACATCTACATCTACTGGATTTTCAAAATTCGCAACCAGAACTAGAAATCCGCTACTAACTAACTGTTGATGCGAATTGCTGAATAGCAAATGAGCTATGAGATGTTGGAGACAGAATCGACATTTCAACACGACAGGGTTTCGAGTTTGAAATGAGAGTGGTTTCGACCCCTAAAATCCACCCTTTGGTTACGCCGCGAGTAGTGATGACTCTGAGATAGTAATGGCGGCAAATACATCGGACAACAGAACACCCGGTATCACGATGCATGCCAAACGACGACAGTTTAAAAGCGTTGTTGACAGGTAAAATTGACGACAGTTTAAAAGCATTGTTGTTGTTGGATGCCCAACATCACTATTCCTCACTCGGCGAAGATAATAGCAGTCCACGACAAGAGAATTAGTGGGCCTATACACTGTCAAGACCGAGACGCCTGGAAAACGACTTGGGATGCTCACAAGATCCAGCTTTACGAAAAGATAGTTTTCCAGCAAGTACCGTGTCTAGCTAACCCCAATATCGATTCTGTAGCCGCTAAAAAAATGCCAGGTATCTTGCGCAGCAGCTCATAGTTCAAAATACAATGAAAGCGACGATCGTGACATTATTTCGTTGCATTTATATTTTATAAAGTATAATATTATGCCGGTATTATGTATATTATGCCCGTCGCCAATGTTAGACAGCACAGCATTGTACTGACGTAAGGTTTTGAAAACAAACGTGATTGCTAATCCGTGCGGCCTATTTTTTTGCTCTATTGAATTCATGCGGCCCGCGGCCTCTATGAAATTTGGAAAGTGGCGCGCGACCGTTTTGAGTTGGCGGCCGCTGATATAAACGCCGTAATTCCTAGTCTTGCAGTTTCCGACCGATGAAAAATTTCAATTAGGTCCGCGATAACACCGGCCGTAATCGCGTTGCGATCTTGACACGCTTTCCGCTGGCGTTCCAATTCGACCGTGTTTCCGTAGGTTGCTACGCGGCCGTATTTCATCGACAACTAGTTATCCGTTCACCGTGTCCTCTGCCTGACCCGACTAATACTTACTGCAAACAAACCTCTTTCCTCTCCGCTGGCCGTGAATTTCGGTGGTATACGAGAACGTGTTCCTACAAATGAGTCATTCGCAACCGTATGTTAGCGAAGGAAGCTGATGAATGTAGAATTGTAGATAAACCAGGGCGACTGCTGCCGTGTTTCTGGCGCGTTCTGCAGTAAAAGCTGATTCGCGGGGTGTAATTACGAATTGCTTGAGCTATCACGCCCATATATGGTCAAGATTAGTAGAACATCGCGTGTTGGTTGCAGAATAAAGTATCCCTTCAAGACACGTTGCAATATGGTGATAACTTGTACACGCTCAACAAATCATTAATACTTAATGACTAGTTGAAGCTGTGAAATCATTGTTTCGAAGTGGCGATGCGATGTTCTATTAGCAGTGTAATTGTCGTCGGGGTGACAGCATACCTAATAGTCCTCGGGTAATAGATGTCTTCAATCGAGTGATTTGAGCAGCGGGTGTCGATATATAATACCAGGTAAACAGCCTTTCGAAATACCGTCACGTCATCGAGTTATGTGACCGTTGTTTTCGGTATAGGAGTTGTTTTTGATTTTTGAGTGAGCGGTCGATATTGTTCCGTTGTCGAACCGCGGGTTTAACGGTGACTCAAAACCTCCGTCGTCGATTACGGCGCGTTTGAGTTTGGATGAGTTACGGCTTCAAACGGGCCCGGCAGTTTGCGCGGCGCGTGGCGCATGACAGGCGAATAAATCTTTTTTACGGTGGTAAAGTTTGAGTCGTTATGGCGATGCCTGGCGGCGTGCTGTCCGCGTAGTCATTAGACACGAAGTGAGCTGGTCAGATGCGGTAGTGTATGCGGTAAAGTAATTATTTTTGAAGCAGGATTTTTCTCCCCTTGACTCGAGAGATTTAGATTAATATCTGCAGTTATGGGGACTTTCTTTCGGTTTTGTGATCAGATAAGGGCGGAAAGGTTGGATTGAGTAGTCTGCTAAATAAGTTCAGTTCGGGTTATTAATAATTTCATCGTTTCAAAACACCACCAAATTGCGATAAAATGAAAGATACTGCGGACTCCTTCATTGAGATAGCATGAAATGGGTAAGCGATGAAGTTGTGTGTGTCGGTCGGTAGGTGAAATTGATATGACACTTGTAATTCGTTAACTCGTGCCCTTACTACATACTAGTAGATTCGCTAGATTCTGCGTGTTTTTGACTTCAATGTTGACATGCTCGGCGCACTACTGTTTGGTGCTAATTCATAGTATATTCTTGTTATGTTGCCCGCGTCTGTTCTTGCTGGCGACTTGCGCATACGATCATCAGTAAATCTCGTATTATACGTACCACTATATCATCGTTATGATTTTATTTTACCCTGGCACACGTTGACTTGTTGGTAGCAGCGCAAGCACAGTTGCGTTGCTTGATATCAAATCAGTGGCAGATCTGCATCTTGACAACGCTTTGAACAACGTTTCACACAACGGGTTAACGGATATTCATCGTAAAAGTAAACACAAATTAGAAGCGCAAAATCAAAACACAGGTGACAAACGCACGCCCAGGTGACAGTGACTTTCTAGTATTGTATATGACGTCATAGTCTTAATTCACATTGCGTGCATCGTGTTGTTACTACACCAATGTGGATAAGACTGCACGGTTGAAACAGGTCCATCGCACAAGTGCCTTGCAATGGAATGTAAGGTTATGCGTTACAATGCGAGACGGCTCGTCGCTGTTTTCTTTGTCAGTTGTTTTTAGTCTCGCGTATCGACTCCTGCGGGAGTTCACGACCTTAATACTTGAATCGATATAACGGCCAGCGAGCCATTAGCTTGGCGTGACTTCATATAAACAGGGACATGTAATCCTGCGTTTTA